>MJUT01049406.1:220570-237782 GCA_002080005.1 Gigantidas platifrons | reverse complement strand
TTCTTTACCTTTATATGTAAAGTATCGTGATTAATCAAATCTGAAACCCGGAAGTGTTCCGAAGTAAAGGATTTAACTTTTTTCCCCTCTGCCGTGGTATTTGCGAAAACGCATTTCATTTTTTTACCCTCGCGTGCAGCAAACCACCAAATTCATTCAGAATACTTCAACCACTGTCTAACAAAACAAATCGAATATTCCTGAAAACGGCAAACAAAATGTATTATTTATTTAGCCAGTGTTCTAAAAAATATTTGGTGTAATTAAACAGATATATCATGTTTGGGAGGGGTTTTTGCGAAAAATGCCAGTCTTGAGACTAAATTTCCCTCGTCATTCGGCTCGGGAAACTGTTCGTCTCTCGACTGGTATTTTTCGCAAATACCCCTCCCAAGCATGATATATCAGTTTAATATGCAAAAAAAAAATGTAAGGTGTGAGTGAAATCATGATGGAAGATACGATCACAGCTTAATAACAAAAATATGAGATATGACAATAGCAAACGAACCGCCGATAATTTGAAGTGAGAGCTAGTCTACGCCTCACAGGTAACAATGAAATCTCAAGAACTTCAATGGAAAATAGATATCTCGAGGGACACGAACCCTCATATGTTAGTCCATATCTAATACCAGGTACTAGAACCGGCCACTCTTGTATTCGACAGAAGAAATACTATAATGTGAGCAAATGTAGAATATAGGGTCAGATCTCCCACTCGCATGCACTGCAACGAACTTTTATTATTGAAATTACAATTAGATTATATGTAGCACCATTCCAGCAGCATCTGCATGTGGACGATATATTTCTAAGATGATACGATATTCCAGACCTTATGGTTCATATCAGGATTTCCTTGATACAGGGTTGCTGCTAAAAAGGAAGCTACTGAACCAAGGGTTCCTTCTGGTAAAGTTGAAGTCATTACTCTGAAAATTTTACGGTCTCCACCATGACTCGGTTGACCGTTATGGAATATCTGTACCAGAAATGACCACGGATATGTTCCACTTGTCGTAAATACTTCTCGGTCCTTTCCTCATTCACGACTTATTACCGGTTTTGTAACAAGATTAACACGACGGGTGCCACTAGTGGAGCAGGAACCACTTACCATTCCGGAGGATCTGGGTTCAGCCGCGGTTTTTAGTGGGGCCATTGTGTTGTCTGTTCTTCTTCGATATACGGATTCTGATTGCCCCTTTGGTATCTTCAAAACCTTCTTACAATAAAAACAAATATCGTAAGCAAAATGATATAAATTAGCAGTTTCAAATATCTAACTTACTAACAATGAAGTACAGTATGTAACTTATTTCATATTCACTCTTCATGACTACTGATCTATCCCATCAGCGAAGGCATGTCGTTATCATAGTTCTAAAATGTTTCTTATCCATATGTTGTTGAATCAAGGTACCAAATCAGGATGTTTTGTTGACTTCTAACTCATCTCAAAATCATCAACAAGCAACAACAGAATCTTTCATAAAAAAGGGTGAGTGCAGGGGCGGTGGGTGGTCTTTTAACAAGACCTATTTTACACTGCGTTCATATACCTAATGTCAAGGTGAATAATTAATTCTAAAAAGATAATCGAATACAACTTGTTTTATCATTTATACCGAGGCGTGTCTCTTCGAACACTCCTCCGAGTTTAAATGAAAGTGACAAAAAAAAAGAAAATGTTCCGGGACCTCACTAAATGATAGATTACCCTGTAACTTTGCACCGAATCGATAACGTGACAAATTTATACCATTGAAATGGGTATATAACTGTGACCACCTCCCACAATCACCGACGGATATTACCATTATTTTTTTTCTTCAAATTAACCACACATAGCAAAACATATGCAAATAATAAGTGTATTGGCTAATAAAAACGCAGATATCACACTTAATGCGCGCGACTCGTTTCTGGAATACCCTTCATCAGGTACGCTCAACATCTAAGGATGTGAAAGACAAGTTATTTAAAGTTTTGGGAGCAGTAATACCAATGGGCCTAAAGAGGAGAGCCAGAATCGGCTACGGTCACCTATGCCTAAGGAAGGAGAACCTTAGTTTTATAAAAAAAATTATATTATTTATGAACTGTAAATGTAGTAATATAATTACATTGGTCTGTTTTAGAACTACATGTACAGTACATATGAAATATCATTAATACATATGATATGATTACCGATATTTAATTTACTCTCTGTTCTAAATTCGCCGTAATAGACCTAAAATCCCAAACTAAAAGCAGAGATAATATTATTGATTGGCAGACTATTAAGCATACATATGGGAGGACACACATTAAACGTCTAAGCATGCTTAGATATTTATGGGAACGCCGTCAATCAGGCTTTTGGGTTCTTACGAACCTATAATATTTTGCAAATATAAATTATTTTGTATGGTCCTCGATGATATTTGGCTTGCTTGTATGACTCGAGACGGTTTTGGATATCGTAGAATGGGAACACCCTTAATACGAAAGAGTGAGTGCGTGAGTGAGTGATTGTTAACGCCAATTCAGCAATTTTACAGCTATACCATGGCGAGAACAATTTAATTTCCAACGACATGATGATGAGGTCCGCTTTGTTCTTGACCAACACGCTGAGGTGAATTTTTATAAAGCTAGCTCACTGAAGCAACAGTCTGCGGGTAGACATGTCGCTCTACCCGGACACATTATTCTGATTCCGAGCCGACCAGTCTTTGCTCTTTCTCCTTAATGCTGCGTGCTTAGCGGAGAAGCAACACATATTAATTTCTAAAGGTTCCACAGATGACGATCTTCCTCTGCACTAACTCTTCTGAAACTCTGCCAATTACAACGAGATGAAGAAGAAGCAATTGTGCTATTTTTAATTCTATATGCACTGCTGTGAACATAAATGGGATGAAGCAGATATTTGAATATCAGTAGTATCCTTAACTTCAAGCTCATCTGGATAGATTCGATGTAGATAATCACAGAATGGAAATTTTTTCAGTACCAGAACATCATATATATAGTGGAAGTTGGAATTAAAGATCTGGGCTAATTTCTCTCTTTATTCTTGAGAAGCACTCAAGGAAGTCTGTCTCATAAACATGTAGAAACAAATCGGCGAGCAGCGCAGCACAATTCCTACCCATTGAAATACCAATCGTTTGTTGAAACACAAGTCCACCAAACAGGACAGATCAGCCAAATGCTATTTTCTAAGGTACATAAAACTAGACTTCTGACAAAGGACATAACTCCTAATGACTTTGAAGAATTTGTAAGACTGTCGGCAGTTCAGTAGCGTAAGTTTAAAATGTCAAAGTTCAAATGACGGCACTCTCTAATTCAACAACATAAACGGATGGACTTGGTGTATGAAACACGGGTCTATTATGTTAGGTAAAATGTACATAAATTCACTGGTATTAAATAAGTTTATCCTAAATGATAGACCTAATATCAAATGACAGATATTAGATAAGGTTCTATCGATATTCAAAATATTTGAAAAGAAAATATAGGGAAAACATCAAAGCAACTGGATAAAATCAGAAGTACAATTAAAAATCGAAATTCAGAAAATGTTTCTATATGAATGATTATTTCTCTGGCATGGTTTTATCAGGATATTGGGGTTTAACTAGTGTATTAAAACTAAGGTTCTCCTCCCTCAGGCATAGGTGACCTTAGCCAATATTGGCTATCCTGTTTAAGCCCTTTGGTTTACTTGCTCTCAAAATTTTAAAATTATTTGTCTTTCCAACCTTTCGTTTTTAAGCGTACCTGATGAAGGTTATTCTAGAAACGCGTCATGCGCACTAAATTATATATCTTCGTTTTACTACCGATCAATAGTGTATACATTCTACAAACAAATAATGATGACAGATTTTGACATTAATATTGGTCGTAACCATATAAGAATGGTATGTTCAGAGTTCAGATAATGTGTCAGAATGGAGCTACACATCTATCTATGGACTGTTGTTTCGGTGAGGTAGCAATATAAAAATTCAATTCGACGTATTGGTCTAGTCACCTCATAGAACAACAACTTGTTCTTGTCATAATAGGACTCGACATCTGCCGATGTTGTGTGATAAACAACAATCACAGTCACGTATTATACCTCTGTGTGACCTCTATGTTTATTTTATACCATTACATTGTCCGTGTGTAAAGTCATTCAAGTACATGTTTTGAAGGATTCGCACAATTCCATTGGTCAATTTCAACCACTGAATATTAGTAATTGTTAATTGACGTAACGTTAGGACTAACATGTTGATTTCGCAAGACATCGAGATAAGTAAACAGGACATACCTATTGATAAAGATAACACAATGTATATATAAATACCTATATCTGTAACTTAACATGAAGAATCAATACTAATAGAAACCTGTAAGTATTAGAATATGATAACAGTCACTTAGGTAGTCGGGGGAATGTTTATGTCTATATACCTCGCCCTCATCGAGATTCGAACTCACAACATCAGTTATGATAGGCACTGATTGCATAGATAGTTGTAAATTCAACTACCACGGGCACGAAGGCCCCCAAAGTATTATAAAATAGAGTAATCATCTAAATATAATTAGATCGTTTCAATTTTAAACCTGTAAAATATAAGCTTCAATGACAAATTTGATGAATATCAATCATATTTATCAAACTTGTATCTTACATGGCAAATTTTGTGTGATGAAACATCGTGTGTAGAGAATCGTGTATGTATAAATCTGTTCTTAGAAAAATAAACAAATTACAAAAAAGCTTCAATGACAAGTTTTTAAAAATATATATATATTAACCGAAAGTTTGTCCAAAATTAAGTTACTAAATGAATTACGTCATTCCGATGCTGTCCTGACACATTCAGATACACGTTTATGCATAAAAACCTAAAAATCTAATTTTCATTCCCAAATATTCATGTGATACATAGCGTATACATAGTGATGCTGTTTACACAACTGACGATACACCGATACAAGCAATTGTACGAACTAATTTATGCATATAATACGTTTATCTACCATTTCTAAATAATATAATTATTATTAAAACTACGGTTCTCCTCCCTCAGGCATAGGTGACCGTGGTCAATTTTTGGCTATCCTGTAAATGGTCATTTTATAAAATTATAGTCTTTTGTTGAGGTCAATACGAGTTTCTATGGACCTTCAAATCGATATTCACCGAAGCCTTTAGGCTGAGGTGAATATTGTTTTCTAAGGTCCATAAAAACTGGTATTGACCGATACAAAAGACTGTAATTGTTTTATTACATTAAAATGAAAAGTGAAAGTGAAACCAAGTCAATATGAAATTAATCACTTCATTATAACGTCATACATAATGCAATGGAAAGTGAAAGTGAAAGCGAGTCGATACGAATTTTAATCAATCAATATCAAATTTTACGAAATGTCAGGTGAAAGCACGAAAGCCAATGCAATTGTATAAATAAAATCATTATGTAATAAGAAATATTCCCCAATGACATTTTGTATTTATTAGCGAAAACCTCATGAGGTTTTATCTGTATTCAAAGGTGATGACGTGACGAATATAGAATCGACTAAAGTACATCTTGTATCACATATATGTGTGTGATACAAAGTTTTGTATCGGGCGGGCTGTATGGACTGGTGAAAGTCATATATTTCTATAGAATACGTTAGAAGAATAGTAATATAATAGTCCTTCTGTTAGTCAGTTGAACAATACAGGACGGTGTGGGTATTTAATCTGACAATTAATTATTTAATCAACAGATATATTAATTCTTCAGATGATAATTCAATAGAATTTTTTTTTTCTAATTTGGACACAAAACTATCTTTTCTCGTCATCTAGTGGCTCAGATAAGTTTAACAATAGACTGTTCTCTTATCAATATTTTAGCGCGCATTGTAATTGTATTAACATACATACCTTGATCTTGAATATATATCACGAAGAGTTTGTAGTTACCAAAGGGGCAGCCATAAATAGAAGAAGGACAGATAATACAATGGCTAATATTAGAAACAATGATCTATAAAGTACTACAGCAAAATAAACTGGGGTAAAATCAGGTGTCCCGGAAAGGTAATAAATTCCTGCTCCACTAGTGGCAGCCGTCATAATTACATTGTTGTTAAGGAAAAGGGAAATAATATTTAGTATTTGAATATTTAATATTATATCATTTAATATTGCACACTTGATTATATGTCTACGTTTTTTTATTAACACACATACATTGATCCTGAATATCTATCACGAAAATTTTGAAGTTACCAAAGGGGCAATCAGAAGCCATCAATCGAAGAAGGACAGACAATACAATGGACAACATTATAAACAAGGATCTACAAAAGACTACTACACAGAAAACTAAGGATTAAACAAAATGTACCCTACAAAAAACCAGGGATGAAATCAGGTTCTCCGGAAGGGTAATAAATTCCTGCTTCAGTAGTGGCATCCGTTATGTTAATAATGTGAAACAAGGTAATTAGATTGCTATTAAGAAAAAAAGGAAAAGATATTTAGTATTCTAATGCAATTATAATGTAACGCGTATTTTCATTGGCTATCGAGAGCCGTCAAATCTGCAGTTGACAGGCCTGAAGGAATGCTATATTCCTACACCGAATGCACTTGTTTGTAAACAATATGGCTGACCCAGATATTTCCGACTTTGATTTTGACGCTGACGGCCTATTTAGGAGATAACTGTATTGTAGTTGAAAATTTCACGGCATCAATTGGATATTTGATGGTCGCAAATTGAGTTTACTATCCGTTTTAATACAATACTGAGCATAAAAATGTATTCTTGCATATCCCTGTGTCTAAAAATCACAAAGATTAAAATTCCGGGAAATATTGTTGAACGACTTTGGCACATAAACAACGTCATTTTTACGTGATGTCATAGGAAGACTTCCAGTTTAAAATGTAAAGATCAGACGTTATTTGGCTTCGTGTACGCTTCAATTTAGATAGAATTTAACTAAAATAAGTTTTCAAGGTAGGCATTTTAATTATTTTTGTGTATTGTTGTACATATGACATGTAGGATTTCACGTTTTCAAAATGGTGGATCCTTAAACAACTACATTACTATTTTTTTAGAGGAAGGAATTTGAAAAGTGCATATATTTCGTCATTTATTTGTATGTTTTCAAACTAGTGTGTACACTTTGGGAGAATTACATTAGAATAGGAATAACAGTACTGTATTTGAAGAGTTGTCGGTGTCAATTGTGGATTTGAAGGTCGTAAATATCTGTTTTATTGGCTCCGCTTCGCGTCGCCAGTAAAACGGCATTTGCAACCGTCAAATCCACAATTGACACCTCCAACTCTTCAAATACAGCACTGTTATTCCTTAATTTGAAAATTGAATAATAGATTATTTAATATTGCGCATTAATTAGATGACTACGATTTTATTAGTAAACTGCTGACTGATACAAATTTGTAATTACGTATATTAAGTTATTTGCATACATCCATTAATGCTTCCTTTCCGGATGTTCTTTGTAAGACAGTGTCTATATAATTTAGCATGTACTGCGCATAATTTCATTTTTAACTGGGGATTAATAAATGGTAGTTACAAGTATATAATGAAAGATTCTGGGTTATTGTCATTTTATTTGCTCTTTTAAGTTTTTTGTGTTGTCTTCTTACGTGTCTTTCAATTCTTAATTCCGTGTTGTGATGTCCGTTACGATTTCCGTATAAAACTGATGTTCGGTTTGTCTTTACTTCCATTTGTTTTACGATGGATCGTGTCTTATTTACGTTATTTGTGCTTGTTTGAGTATAGTGGTGTCCAACGCATATTGTGGTTTTGTTTTGTTTGTCTTCGGCTTGTGCCTTGTATACCAAATGTTGCCAGTTTCTCTGGATTGTCCTTTCTTGATTGCTCCTTTGGTTTTCTCTAACGTTTAATTATCAAATTCAATACTTAAAAATGCACTTTCCGTTTTAACAATAAACATTATGTCATTCTCATTTGTAGATACAGTACTAGACAACACATTAAACTATTTTCTTTAATTTTCAAATGTGTGTCATCTAAAATGACATATTAACAGCACAATTGTTTGATTATATACCATATACAGAAAAGATTCCTGATACGTGCTAATCTGGGTCACGGGTCATTGTGAGTAGCATGTGTAGTCACGTGAACAGATACGGTGTTGAAAAAACTGTTGGTACTCATAAAATATTGATAAATGCAATACAAGTTTATGTTTGTCTTCAAGAAATATGATAGACAAAACCATGTGTGAAGTTTTATGACGAAATATCTCCGATTTCTATTCTATATA
This sequence comes from Gigantidas platifrons, assembly GCA_002080005.1. NCBI lineage: Eukaryota > Metazoa > Mollusca > Bivalvia > Mytilida > Modiolidae > Gigantidas > Gigantidas platifrons. The sequence goes on along the minus strand of MJUT01049406.1, from coordinate 229,442 downwards.
TAAATTTACTAATTGAACTTCTAGAAATACTCACAGCTAATTTTAGCGATGTATTTTTATCTTGGACAATAATGAGCGTCCTGATTGGATGACCGATTTAAAACACACTGAATCCGCATGGTTTAGCAAGGTTACTCAGGTCAATAGTTTATAAATATAGAATCTTGACAATGTAAAGGAAAGATGCTAATCTGGGTCACGGGTCATTGTGAGTAGCATGTGTAGTCATTTGTAAAAAAAAAAATAATAACGCAAATATAAAATGTGATTCTAGTGCTAGTATATGCATTGAAAAAACATTTCTAAATATTTAAGCTTACAATCAGAAAGCAGATATTCAATTTAGCGCACATGACGCGTTTCAGAAATAACCTTCACCAGGTATGCACAAACACAAGAGATTAAAACACTTTCCCACTCTTGTACTCCGGAGCTGAATGTGGTCTTTTTATTAACGTCTTTGACGTTATAACCCCCTACTTCCGCGCTTTCCATTACGTACCGCAAGTCAAACGTTGCATAAGTGTCCAGTTTGAATTTATGAGTACTTGGAGCATGATCAAACATCGGAAGGTGGGAAAATAAATTAGTGCGCACAATTTTTCACCAGGAACGACTTTGGAGAGCATTGCTATAAGTTTTCTTTATATTCCGAGCTTAAATAAAAGGAATTTATCATTGTACTCGGTTTTTCACTTGTACGAAAATTGTTCTTTTTACGGTTTCTCGAACAACAAAAAATATCTTGTTAAATTAAGTAAGTAAGTAAGTAAATTTTATTTAAAGTTGGCACATATATACATATAACAAATAGCATGAGCTACATAAAACTCTTAAAACCGACTATAAATTATTAGATTTGTTCTTTTTTAAATTATGCAGCAAATATCAAGGATACATGACCAGTCAACGTAATTTTTCATAGAAACATAATCAAACAGAAGATACGATATTTTCATTCTTTTCTCAAACACAATCAACCACACTCCGCGCCGACACTACGTTTTCTAAGAGGATGTACTCTTATTTCAAAATGATTGAAGGTGAACTGAAACCTGAAGTACCGTACCTACCGCGGTATTCGGAATAAAGTTATTAGAAAATATAGCAGATTCTTCAATTTGAATAAACTAGTCAGATATGAATACCGTTATTTCATTTAGGACGGACCATTTAACCTTTTATCAAGTATATATAACCTGGGACTATTATCAGTATAATAGTTCCAGATATAACACTGAAGGTGGTTTAGTTTATAGTGTTTAATGCCACTTACAACAATATTTCTGCTATATATCGTGGCGGTCAGTTTTATTAGTGGAGGAAATCAGAATACCAGGGGTTCCAACTCACAACTTTAGTGGTGGTAGACACTGATTGTACGGGTAATTGTAAATCCAAGAGCCATATGATCAGGACCACAACGGCCCCAACACTGAAGGTGAAAAAAAAATAATGGTATTCTGAATATTCTATGTGGATCTAAATATAGTTTTGCAAGGATTTAAATAGCTCAGTTTACTTTACAAATCTTTCATTTTTATTTTTTTTTATGAATTGGATGGTGTATGGTGAACATTTATTCTACATTTCAGTATTTTCCATTGTAAAACTACTTTTCACACCTGTTGTGTACCAACTTGCTATACTAAAAACATTTTATCATGTTACTGGAAAAATCACATATATTTGCCTCAGCCAGTGGCCTTAGGATTGGTCATATCACATATGACATACTGACAAACAATAATCATGAGTTAACATATAATTAGAAAACTGACAGAACATATTGGGCCTTGCTGGTATTGAAAGGGATTCTTAGGTTATTATCTTAATAGTACAAGTCAACATAGGTGTGGGTGTGTGGATGGACTAAGGCAGACAGTGATCTAAAAGTTGAAAATCTGTATTTATGGTTCTTATATGTATCCATGAAATGATATTGTTATGACTAATTTGAGTATAGCAAGATCTTTTTATTACTTTAAAAAGAGTGAAATTACTTTGTTTATTCCTCAACAATATTGACATCAAGAACTGCAGGATGGTATCTGACAGATTAAACTGAAAAAAAAAATGTTTACTGCATTTTACACAACCAAATACAGTTTCCTTATTTTTCTGGCCATGCTTTGGATATTGTTTACAAGTTGTTTGCTTCTTACATAGCCCAGATAATTTGTGTAATATGGAATTGCTATTTTATAATGGATAAAAACTTTAAAATGTATACTGTACAATGGTGGATCCAGCAGGGACCAGGGGGTTCGGACCCCACACACCCCCTCCCCAAACATAGAATTTTCAATGTATATGTTGAAAGTGGTAGAAAAAAATCATTGAATTGGGTTGATTTAATCCAGACCCCCTTAGACTTCCACCTCCCCATTCCCTGCCAGAGACAATTCTGGATATGACCCAGCTGTCTGCAGTAGAAACAAATAAACTAAAAGTGTCTGTAATATCTGGTAGTTCATATTTGTCACATTCATCAACTATCATTTTTATTGTCATAAATCAATAAACTGGAATGTGTTATCTTCTACTATTACATTTGAAACTTGCTATTTATCTTAATTCTCAGCAGTCCTAAATGTCACTCTCTTTTCTTGATATATGCTATAATTTTACATTTGATCATGACTACAAATATTGTTGTGTCCAAGTCCATGACCAACTTGTTCCATGTGAAATCATTGTGATTTCTTTAAAATATTTGTTTGTTTTATGATCCTATGCAATTTGATTGTACACTGAATCACAATCAACATCAACTTTTAGAAGTGGTATTTAAAACTCTTCATGATCTACTTACACATGGTCACACCTGTAGAATAAAAAAAGGTCTAAGAAAAACATTAAGTTATAGAGAAAGAAAATGAAGAACTAAAATTAATAACTATATTATATATCTTTTCCAGAAATAGTTGATCATGTAGGTGTGCATGAAGTTTAAATAAAATGAAATTTAAAAATGATCTTTATACATATATGTTTTGGTGGCAACTACATGAAAAAATAGCATTATTCCAGAAATGTTTCCTGCATGTATCATAAATGTCATACCAATTTAACAAGTGTGCACACAATAATGATGAAATGAGAAATACAATTAATTAAACATATATGTACAGGTATATTACATTACACCAGAATGTTAATACATGTTCATAATGTAATGAATGCATTACACATATACTTTGTAAAGCTTCCCTGGTAGCACTAAAACATGATGTTTTATCAAAAATGTTGCATGGAAATTCATGTTATGTACATTTTATTTGTACAAAATACAAGAGAGACTTATATAAAAAAAAATATGTATTCACTATCTCAGTTTTGATGAAGAAAATGTCATTAAAGAACAAAATAAAATTTGTTTACTCAAGATACCCACTTTTCTATAAAAAAAAAAAAAAAAAAATATCAAAGAATATCGGAACAGCTCATTTAGATAGATGTATTAAACAATTCCGATATTTTCGAACAGCCATAATTACGTCACATGTAGTCTCTGATTGGATAAAGTTATTTAAAAGTTGGGAGAATTTGATAACTTAATATGTATGTTTGCCGATTTCACCGTTTTCGGGTAAAAAAAAACAAACAAAATTCGTGAATTATATTCTATCTCTTATTCATTTATAGAAACGGAGATATATTTAGTTCGTATAAATTTTCTGTGCGATTTTCGTTCATCTTTTTGTTTCAAATTGAACCCCATTTGACCCGCTTGAAACGATATTTCTTTTGATACTATAACTATATTTTAGTAGAAGGGTATGTTACTTATCGTGCATGGTTGATCTCCAAAGCCTGAGTACATCAATGCTAGGCAATTATTTAATCAATTGATGGAACAATATGTCGGTAAATTGCATTTTGTGTTACGACTTTGTGAAATACTCCAAGCCAGCGTTCAATAACTCTTCCCGCTCTATCCCGATTGCAAAATCAGAAAATATGGCCCGAATATCCAATGATTTCTACGAGCTCTTGTTGCTTATTCATTGTAATTTTTGGCGACATATCTTTAGAGGAAGGTCCAGACTATTGATATTTGGCTGAACATCTTTCACGGAAAATCGACAAGTGTGTTTACACACACTGTTTTGTAAACTTTTATATTTAACGTTCAGATTTCTACTCTTTTAAAATTATGTTCAATGGGATTTGTAAAATTCAAGTGTTTCCGCAAATTTTAAGCCATACATGAAGAATATTGGTCCAGAGGTAGCTGTGTGGTTGTCAGTTGATGTCAAACGTCCGACACGTTTGATCTGGACGTCGCCATGTTTATTTACATCGTCTGCACATGACACACACTCGTAGATATTAAACGTTATTTATATCACACTCGGATTTTCCTATTTTGAAAATAGAAAGTTTGGAATCTGTATTTTCGTTAACTGGTACAACTTTTGCAACATACCGACTTAATTCTTCGGTATTTATGTTGAAAAAAAGTATGTAACAGAATGCGTAGAATACGTCGGTTCCGGGATACTGGTATTCAGATAATACCGTCATGTGACTTCCATCACCACGTGACTAAAATCTAGGCATCTTCAGTTCAAAATGGCCTGTGGTCTTTCAACTTTGTCGGAAATGGGATAAATGTTACATATTTTTCCAGATTGGGTTTCTTCCTGCTGTCAGATGTACCTCCGGGAAACACGCACCAATATTTGCTGGATGACTTTTGAGATCGTTTTCATCGATCCATTTCTACCTGCAGTGTCTACTGCTAAAAATGCCTAGATTTTTTATGAAGTCACGTGATCGGTGGTATGAATTATTCATCCAAGTCAGGAGAACGTCTTATCTCGGAATCGTCGTATGTGTAAGTGAGGGGGAAAGGGGTATGCGTAAAAAGCGTAGAAGAGTGGAAGGGTATTAAAAAGCCAAATAATTAAAAGTACAGGTTTTATGTTTCATTTTGTATACCAGAAAAAAAATCCCTCTTTGTTCATTTTTAATCTTTACATTACATGATAATCTTTTTGTTTCAGTTGATAACCATGAAGCCTGTCTCTGTGTTGATCTCCTGTGTTGTTTTGATAAGTCTGTTGAATGTCCAACCATCACATAGTATGTCTTGCTCCTACTGTTTTCAACAAGCAACAACATGCAACAATAATTGTTACCAAATGTTAAGTAATATTATCGGAAATATTGGCAGAAAACGAAGATCGTTCTCCTGTTATGACGTGTGCACGAAGATGCACAAAGCCTGCAGTAAAGGATGCACGTAATTGTCATGAAAGCCAATAGACAGAGAGAAAGAGAGACAATGATGATGGTGCTTGGACGACTATATAATAATATATTGCTATCAACTACAGCTGAATAAAATTCAAACTAAAACTATAGTTATCTTTGTATGTGATTTCCAGTTGTTGTGTTTACTTCGTATAGGGGACGTCGTGGTCGTGATTGTATTGTAGTTGGATTTACAACTAACTATGCAATCAGTACCTATCACTACCAACGTTGTGAGTTCGAATCCCACTCAGGCGACACAACATTATGTGATAAAGTTTGTCAGTGACCTGCAACAGGTCGGTGGTTTTCTCCGGGTACTCAGATTTCCTCCAACAATAAAACTAACCGCCACGATATAACCGAAATATTGTTGAAAGTGGCGTTAAACACCATAAACCAACAAAGCCCACCAACCATCTACTTTGCATACTGTCGTATCAGTGGTGTAATGGATAGTGTGCTTGTCTCGAGTGCGACAGATCGTGGGTTCGAGACCCGGGTGTATAAGAGGAAAGACTAGTGTTGGCTCAGCATCAGAGTAACGTGTACAAGTGGAGCGGCATGTCTATCCTCACACTGTTGCTTCAGTGGGTTAGCTCTAAAAAAATCCAACTAAGGCGTTGGTCAAGTACAAAGTGGACATCATCATGTCAATGAATGTAACGAGTTCTCACCATGATATTCCTGAAAACAAAATACCAATTTGGAGTTTAACAACAATCACCCACTCACTGACTCTTTGCATCCTATAAGCTCTTTGTCTTGTCTATTATAATACTTATGAGCTATCACCACGTGATTTGAATCGTGTTTGAGTTTAATTTAACCTATACCATTGATGCTCATCAATTGTTTTAGTTAGTGTCTATTATCAGAAAAGTTTTACGATTCCCGAAATTCGTCACTTGTTGAAGTTCATAGTTTTTCTCTCTTTGTAATCCGGTTTCTTCCAGTTATTTTTTATATATCGCCATTGTAATAAAATACCAAAAAAAATTACCATACTGTCGGAACAATTCCAATACATCAAAATCGCATAAAGAGGCAAAATCGATACCCTAACGTAATAAAGGAAATTTCACACTGGCAACAAAATATATAAAGCCACCAGAAGGAAGATAAACAACAAAATCCCAGATCCGAAACAGCTTCTGATGATGATCTTTCCTTAGTGTCAATGTGTCAGAAGAGAACAATGGGATATCACAGAGGCAAAAAACAGAAGCTCGGACAACATGAAATACATAAGAAGTGATATCAGGTGACACAGTGAATAACACATCTCCTAAGGTTATACTTACATATTTACTTACACACATAACCTATAACATAACCACTAGTGCAGCAGGAATTGCTTACCTTTCCCGGGCACACGAGTTCAGGAGGAATTGCTTACCTTTCCCGGGCACATGAGTTCAGGAGGGATTGCTTACCTTTCCTGGACACATGAGTTCAGGAGGAATTGCCTACCTTTCCCCAGCACCTGAGTTCATGCTGCCCAATCTTTAGTTTTCTGTGCTATGTCGACCATCGTTTTTTTTTCTTTTAGCCATTATATTATCTATCCTGCTTTTAATTACTACTACAGATTTTGATTACATTGAAATGTTTACTGAAATGAACTGATATTGTATTTATATTCTTTTTAATCAAGTTTAATATTTTTTCCTTTTTTCTCATCATTTATAAATGCAAATACCATCTAGAGTTATGTCCCTTTGACAATTAACCTGACATTCTGATGAAAAGTTGTATTGTGCTTATGACCAACAAGACATTTACCGGACATGGCTATGAGTAACACGGAGGATATCTTATCGGAAACAGGAATTACACATGGACTCCGGGGCTCACCCCCGGGTTTTATGGTGGAGTCCGTGTTAATTGCTCATATATTTATTTTTCTCTGCTGTGTTGTTTTCTTTTGATTGTCTTCGTCATGAGTCTTGTGAGTCCAACATTGCATGTGTCTCTGGAATGTCCATTCTTAATTACCCCTATGGTTTTCTCTAGCTTTAATTCGTAAGTATGACAACCATAACATTGTTATTTAATGCCTCCCTAATAACCATGGAGTATTAAAGGAGTTAGAACAAAAATTGTTAGCCTAAGTCTGATATGTGGGCCCTTCGGTGAACTACTTGGTTTTCTTAGCTTTACTTTTTTTAAATTGAACAACTGCATAAACCTACCTCGAGGCGATGTTCAAGTATCCTTGCGTGTGACGTAGCAAACCACCCGTGAATTCCAGAGATTACAAATTTGATGAAATGAATTAAGAGATTCGACTGCTGAATGATATGTTTTTCGAGGGACAATAGAATATTTATCGAACAATTTATTTCACTTTCTAAAGCTTCCACAAATGGTCTGTAATTTATTTCTGATGAAGATCTTCCTCTGGACAAAATATTCTGAAATAACAACGAGATGAAGAACCAACGATTGTGTTATATTTACATTCTATATATAGTGCTTGTATTATAAATATCATTTTCTAAATTACTGACTTCGAAGAATTTTTAAGACTGCCATCAGTTCGCTAGGGTAAAATGAAATGTCAGTGTTTGAATGACGTCACTCTCTAATTCAACAACATAAACGGATGGACCTGGTGAATGAAACACATGTCTATTTATGTTAGGTAAAATGTACATAAATTCACTGGTATTAAATAAGTTTATCCAAAATGATAGACTTAATTTCAAATGACAGATATTAGATTAGGTACCATCGATAATCAAAATATTTGAAAAGAAAATATGGGGAAAACATCAAAGCAACTGGATAACATCAGAAGTACAATTAAAAATCGAAATTCAGAAAAATGTTTCTATATGAATGATTATTTCCCTGGCATGGCTTTATCAGGATACTAGGGTTTAACTAGTTTATTAAAACTAAGGTTCTCCTCCCTAATGCATAGCTGACCTTAGCCGATTTTAGCTATCCTATTTAGGCCCTTTGGTTTACTTGCTCCCAAAACTTTTAAAATTATTTGGCTTTCCAACCTTTTGACTTTGAGGGTACCTGATGAAGGTTATTCCAGAAACGTGTTGTGCATGCGCACTAAATTTAATATCTACGTTTTACTACCGATCAATAGTGTATACATTCAACAAACAAATAATGATGATAGATACAGACATTAATATTGGTGGAATTGTTAACCATCACTATTTAAACTTTCTTTTCAGAACCATATAAGAAAGGTTGGTTCAGAGTCAAGATAATGTGTCAGAATGGAGCTACACATCTATCTATGGACTGTTGTTTCGGTGAGGTAGTAATATAACAATTCAACTCGACGTACTGATCTAGTCACCTCATAGAACAACAACTTGTTCTTGTCATAATAGGACTGGACATCTGCTGATGTTGTGTGATAAACAACAATAACAGTCACGTATTATACCTCTGTGTGACCTCTATGTTTATTTCATACCATTACTTTGTCCGGGTGTAAAGTCATTCAAGTCCATGTTTTGAAGGAAGCGCACAATTTCATTGGCCAATTTCAACCACTGAATATTAGTAATTGTTAATTGACGTAACGTTAGGACTAACATGTTGATTTCGCAAGACATCGAGATAAGTAAACAGGACA
>MJUT01049406.1:171332-181642 GCA_002080005.1 Gigantidas platifrons | reverse complement strand
CTGATCGGAAATCCAACATGGCTGCCAGGGCTCATAATATGTTCTGATTGGTCGAAATTTTAAAAATCTTCTTGTTAGAAACCACTAAGCCAATTGAATTGTGACTTTACAGGAATGATCATTGGGTGATCCTGTACTAAACTTGTGAATCGTTTGCTGATCGGAAATTAAAGATGGCCACCATGACTCGACTTAGTTTTAACATTGGACCTATGGAAAAAATGTTTAAAAGTCTTCTCCTCTGAAACCAGCAAGTCAATTTAAAGCAAACATGGCATGAATGGTCCTTAGGTGGTCAACTTTCAAAATTATGTCCTGTGAGCCTCACCTCCATCAAAGATTGCCGCAGTCAGCGGACATAGTTTTAACCTAGGACCCTATGGGAAAATTGTTTAAAAGTCTTCCCTCTGAAACCAGTCAGCCAATTTAAAGCAAATATGGCATGGATGGTCCTTGGGTAGTATACTTTTAAAATTGTGTCCGGTGACTCAGTGATTGGGATTAAAAAAAATTCAATGGGACTATGGCCCCCTTTCCTTCCTTGTCAATGGGACATTTTTTATATGAATGGGCCATAATGACAGAACTATGCGCCAAAATCCAGTGTGAAAAATAATGTAGAATAAAAACATTTAACAAACTTTAATACATGGGTGGAGGAGATATATAAACTATCTGACAACTCACACCCTTCTGTTTGAATAAATATGATGAAGGACATACGAGCTTGAACTTAACACTTTTTTTAATTCTTGGCTTAAACCTTGATCTGGACAAAAATATCCATCTGATATGCATGATAAACACTGTGCAATGCATAAAAATTCCCATTTCCCATTTCCCGGGGAAAATAAAAAAAACATGGGAAAGTGACATGCTGATCGGTATCCGATACTTCCCGCCGGGAAAGTGTTACAAGTCCGTTGTTGCTTGTTGTTGTACTTTGCGGTTATCATATATATTAGTTTTTGAAACTGGTTTACAATTTATTTAAGCCTGAATTCCTTATGTAAAGGTATAAAATTGTATGTACACAAGGTACCAGATATCGATGTTGAACTTTCACAGATCATTTTGAAATAAAAACTAAATTATAAATTAGATACAGTGATTCAGTGATTGGGATTAAATTTTTTTCAATGGGACTATGTCCGTGCAGTCTTGACAGAACGGTTCGGCTATATGTACGTCTGACTTCATCAGAAAACAAATGTGCGCGTATGTCGCAGAGTTTTTATGTGGAAATGCGCCATTTCGTCGGGTAATGCGACTATGGCGCGGGGCGCGTGGTAATCCCAATCACTGGTGACTACTATCTCCATCCAAGATGGCTGCCATGAGCAGACATAGTTTTAACATAGAACCCTATGGGATTTGAATAGTAACTTAGATGTATTTGGCATGCAGACATTCTTAAGAGGACTTACATGTAGTTATGTCAGGTGAGCGATACAGGCTCATGTGAGCCTCTAGTTAGATTTTCCTATAACATCATCTTCTGCTTTTCCATGAATTACAATGGCTAGAGAGTTCCATGTTTTAACTGTCCTACTGATATATATATATATATCACACATTTATCTTTACTGTTATTATGTGAAAAACGGTCACCATGTTATTCACGTTATATGTAATGGACTGTACTTCATATGAGTATTTGTTTTATTTTTAAGAATTTCGGAAGCAGGGTATTGTTATAGAGGATACCAATGTACAACAACAAAGTATAGATCATCACAGTACACGACAAGTTGTGGAGCTTGGGGTCAATTCAGATGTACAAGATATAAGTATGACAATTTGATTGCTTTATTTAATTATCTTAATGCTTCATTTAATGCATTAACAATAAATATCTTGTTATATTGACAATATAAAATAGTACTGAATAAATCTTGGTGAAAAAATAATGGACAATCCAGAAACGCGTTTAGTGCACTAATAAAATGAAAATATATAGTCTCTAACATTGTTTCCCGTTTATTACGATAATTTCTCAAATCAAGATACAAAAAACTGTAGTTAAATTTTCACAATTTAAAGTTCGAGGTTTACCGAGAATTTTAAAATGTGAACATTTAACTATAGAGATTTGAGAAATTATCGTAATAAACGGGAAACAATGTTAGAGATTGTTTCTCTAATGAACCACTAAAAAATATTTGCAAGTGACCCCCAAGGTGCCATTTACCTGTCGCGCATCGATAGATCCTTTATAAAGATATATCCTAAGCCGGAATGTCACATTATATATACCCTGTCTGATAGCTGGATAACAGATATATTACGGATTTAACCATTGTTTTTTTTTAATACAGAATCCAAACGTATTAAATATATTTGTGTCTTTTATTTTAATTTTTTTTTCGTATTTCCTATATGTCCTTTTCCGTACCTTTGACATCATTCTTCAATGACATCAAAATATGTGCCACGTCATGTTTCATGAAGGAAAATACTGTACTTTCAATCAAATATTAGTTAGAAAAAGAATCAAACACCGGTAAGAGGAAATCTGACATTTTTAAAAAAATATTTCATAAAGCAGACGACGCGATTTGTTTACATTTTTTAAACGTTGCTAAGATGAGCATAGAAAATTACGTAATTCGTAGCTGACCAATCAGCGACTGAGAACAAACTGATCCACACGTTGATTATCGATTTTTTCTCACACGGGTTGAGAAGTGTGAAAATTGAACAAGAATTTGAGAAAAAAAATACCACTCCAATTTCTAATACCGGGTAGTCAAATTGTATAAACACTTGTTTTTTTCAAATTTAGTGCACACGACGCATTTCTGGAATAACCGTTATCAAATACGCTCAAAATCAAAAGATTTCTAAGCCAAATGAGTTCTTGGAGCAAATAAACCAAAGAACCAGAACATGATGACCAAAATCAGCTAACGTCACATATGCCTGAGGGAGGAGAACCTTAGTTTTAATAATAATTACATTAAATGTACTATGAAGTCCAAATTTCAGTAATATATATATATATCTAATAAACCTAGTGATTAGTGTTTTATCTAGGTCTGAAAACGGGCATGGTATTTTTTTTTTACAAAAAGGGCACTTTGCACTTAGAATTTACCAAAAAGGGCACGTAGTTTCTTTGCGACATTTATGTGAAACAAGGCAATATATTCAGGGATTCAGCCAGGATGTTGAGACCATTAATCACTTTTGTGTATCAGATTTTTTTTTATTTAATCATGAATAAACATAATATAATGAACTTAATTTCATAATCAGTTACTTTGCCTTATTGGTTAGTAATGGAGATTGAAAAGCTATGAAAAACCTCCCAGGATGGGAACATACTCTGCAAATTAGCAACCAACTGATAAAACATAACATTGCCCACTATTTTCTAATACCACACAAATTGTATCCCCCCCCTTTTAGACATACAAATGTATTACCGTGGTTTGGTCTAATACCACACAAATTGTAATAAACCCCTTCCCCACCCCTTTTGAAATGTTACTGTGCTTTAGTATAATACCACAACAATTGTAATAACTCATAATTTGTGTAGTCTTCAGCAGAAAATAATAAGTTCTCTGCCAATTTTCCCAATGGTCCACAGGGACTCGGATAACTATTTCTGACAAATATGCGATCTCTGGCAATGGCAATCTCATAGAAAATCACTTGGTATTTTCTACGAGATTGCCATTGCCAGAGATCGGATATTTGTCAGAAATAGTTATCCGAGTACCTGTGAATGGTCCAACTTCTATAGATTCTTTGTAGGTAATGAAAATATAGAACAAACGTCAAAAATTGAAGCAAGTTGTAAAACAAATTATTATTTCCCAGACCTCATAATCAAATTGCAACAATTGGAATAAAAATACTACAGTTATTTTGTTTTTAATTGCAGACACGTGCCTGTTTGTAAATAGTTCTATAAATAGAACGCAATTGGTTCCCGGATGCAGATCGATAACAATCTGGATTGTGAACTCCTGTTGTCGCGCCATTTTTAGCTCGCCTGTACGAAGTACAGAAGAGCTTATGTTGTCACCTGTGCGTCGTGGTCGTCGGCGTCCAATGTTAACGTTTGCGTTTAGGTCCAATGTAGACGAACCGTGACCTACTATTTCTGCCTGAATGATTTCGACATTTTTGTTAAGACCTGTTCTACTATTACATTTATATGTCCATTTTGAATACCATTAAATGGTTTTCTTTTGGCTAAGCTGAAATATTGTTCTTAACCAAATTAAACACTAACAACATGGTTATGACATTCACGTGTACATGTAACTATAGATTGCACAGGCGAGCTGGATGGTTTGCCTTGCGACCAGCTATTTATATTTTTTAAGCTTCTTTAAACCAAAGTTTATAACTTTTTGAGAAAATCACTTTCAAAATACTTAATGGATATGATAGATTTCAACAATTTCATAAATGAAACGTGACAAAAATAGTTCGTTATGGCGGACATAACAAATCGTGCAATGAATGACGATTACAAAAATGTCCACTTTAAATATCATATTAAATATGATACATACTGTGGCATTTTGAGTACATGTCATAACTTTAAAAAAAATCATTATCGTTGAATGAATTCTTTGTCGGGATCATTATCTTTAACCAGGTAAATCAAGCCAGGTGAGATAATTAACAGATTACCCAATCAAAATAAAAATTTTATAATCCGTTGATTGGCATGTAATAAAATTGTCATTGTAGTGACTAATTAGTTTTAATCAGCAAATGAAGAAGAAGAAGAATACATTTTTACAAACATTTTTCAGGATCAGGATCAGATTTGTTGCCCTACGAAGAAGCGAAAAGGGGCACATCGGCAATACATGGCGCCACGTTTTTTTTTATCAAAAGGGGCATGGTGCTCAGAAAAAGGGGCATGGCGTCATGAAAAAGGGGCATGGCGCCGCGCCATTCTATTTTTCTTTAGATGAAACACTATGTCAGTGACGAATCACTGACAGTGACTACTGGGTGGATGATGCACTCTGGAACAAATAGCCTGCCAACAGAGGTATCGATCCAGTGATAGTAAATACTTTTGATCTAATCCAATTTATGAATTGTCTATTGCAGGACTGTTGGTTACACTGGTTATAAAACTTGTTATGAAGCATACTGCTGTAATGGTTATACAGGAACTACATGTTCACAACGTAAATATTCACTTTATATAAATTGTTTGACAGAATATACTTGTGTTCATTGAATAACTATTTTTATAATTTTTCGTGATTTAATTAATATCTCATAAAGTATAATTAGATTTAACTGGTTTTACCTTCTTAATATTATTCCAGTGTTTTTTAATGACTGACAAACTATTAAAACTCGATAATGTCTTCAAATATATGTTTGTACAATAATGTGTATATTGTATATGCGGGCGCACGACATTTGAGCGGATTTTTGACTTGTAAGGTTTTACATTTGAGCGGAAATGTTATGCTCAAAAGAACAGAATTTACCTGTGTTTTACCTGTATTTCTCAACATTTTTAAAAACAGATTTTAATCAGAAACTAATAAGTAAATGAAAGAACATTTATTTATAATTTCATAAAGCACTTAGTAAGAATACACAATAAAATGACATTTCAAATAAAACACTTAGAATAAAAAAAAGTCTCTATGTTTTAAAAGTTTAAAATGATAAAAAGTTACAAATCTGTGCAAGCTGCAAACTTGCGTAGCTAGTATGTCAGACCACATAATTTGATAGAAGTTGTGGACTGAATCTGCTTTATAACATCAATAAATATGTAAATGGATGGATGCCCAGTGTAATATTGTTCATTATAATAGCTATGAAAGGATTCTGGTCCATTATTGGTGCGTTTGACGTCATCATCAGGGTTTGTCACTAGACACTTGAGCTCATTTTTTTAATGTTTGCTTCTAGTTTTATTTAAACTATATAGGATTTTTTGGAATAAATTTTTATTGTAATTATCAATTCATTTTTTTCAAGGAAAATCTGCTCAAATGACAATTTTTTTGCACAGATAAATCCGCTCAAATGATTATTTTTTTCCACTCTTATATGTTTTTTTTCCCGCTCAAATGTCGGACCAATCCACTCAAATGTCGTGCACCAGTATATGCATATCAATGTTTTTATGCCCCCGCGACGAAGAGTCGGGGGGGCATATTAATTTACCCCTGTCCGTCCGTTTGTCCGTCCGGATATAGATACATGATTTGTCCGGCTATCTCCTCCTACAGTTTTGGAGCTACAGCTTTAATATTTTGCATGATGTTTATACACATAATTGAGGTGTGCATGTCTACAGGATTTTGATTTTCTTCAACTATTTTCAAAATGACAGGTAGTTGGACTTAAGTCATTTTGTTCGTCCGTCCGGATAAATATACATGGTTGTCCGGCTATCTGCTCTACAGTTTTGGAGCTACAGCTTTAATATTTTGTGTGATGTTTATACACATAATGGAGGTGTGCATGTCCACAGGATTTTGATGGTCAGACGGGGGCATCATTTGTGTCTTACAGACACACTTCATTTTTAATAAATCACTCCTAACAAAACAACTTTGTCCATAATTATCAAGTGTGGGGCATACTTCTTTTCTAGTTAATTTGCGCCTTGTCTACTTATTATACCCCCCGCAAACAAAGTTTGGGGGGGGGGGGGTATATAGAAATCACCCTGTCCGTCCATGTACCTTGTAAGCGCAACTCCTGCTAAATGGCTTATTGGATTTTTATGAAACTTTACACACTTGTAGTACACTACCTGCAGATGTGCATGAAGGAATAGGGTTGCTGTCCAAAATTTAAAAGGGGAGATAATTCAACTTATACTTTTACGAAAAGGGGGGCATGTACCTTGTAAGCGCAACTCCTCCTAAACAGCTTATTGGATTTTTATGAAACTTTAAACACTTGTAGTACACTACCTGCAGATGTTCATGAAGGAATATGGTTGCTGTCCAAAATTTAAAAAGGGAGATAATTCAACTTATACTGTGCACTTATACTTTCACGAAAAGAGGGTGGGGGGGGCATGTACCTTGTAAGTGCAATTCCTCCCAAGCGGCTTATTGGATTTTTATGAAACTTTACACACTTGTAGTACACTACCTACAGATGTGCATGAAGGAATATGGTTGCTGTCCAAAATTTAAAAGGGGAGATAATTCAACTTATACTTTCACGAAAAGGGGATGGGCATGTACCTTGTAAGGGGGGGGGGATCACTCAGTGAGGTCACTCACAGTTCTAGTTTATTATTGTGTTGTTGTTTATTTAACAACATTAGAGAAATCAACACATCAGAATAAAAATAGAGAAAAACTATCCAAGGGTTATACCACAAATTTTACCTTTTATCATTTCAGTCTTCTATTTTTATCTTCACTTAAAATATTCATATAATGCTTAGATCACAACTGTAAAAAATGTTTCTAATAAATTTTTTTATGTAATCTCACAAAAATCAGCAGAAATCTTTGTTCTTGAATAATAGTTTAGAAGGTTGTGTTTTGTACAAATGACAGTCATTGGTAATATGATTAAATTGTCTATTGAGTAGTCTTACATCAAAATCATCCTCTCCAAAATCAATATTAAGGACAAAAAAATGTTCATAAAACATTAACAATGTGACTTTTTACTGTCCCCTACTGACCTTGCAAACATTTGCTGCAGGCTTGCAGAAAGTATTTTCAAACAAGAATTAGAATTTTGCTGGAAGTAAATATTTTACCATGCAAATTAGGTCTGCTGCAGAATTGCTGCAATCGATATTGTACCGATATATGGATGGTTTCTTGCGGACTTGCTGTAAACCTGTTGTAGATTTGATGCAAGAATTCATCACACCGTAGCTGCGGTTCATATTCATGACCCACCAATTTTAAAATTTGAACTGTCAAGAAGTTGGAATTAAGCATGCCCAGGTGTAGCTATGCCTTTCTGCAATGTTCTGGGAAGTGTCTTTAATATTCAGTGTTTCTTGCAATCTTTCTCAAGCAAGATACTATTCCCAAGTATTCCACAAATTTGTGGCGAACAAACACATTTAGATGTTCATGCAAAGTTTCTTTGAACTTCTTATGTTTCTGTAAACTTGCTGCAATGTTTACAGGAAGGTTGTCGCTACCTGAAAACATCTGCATTTTGTGTATGGTCTGCTGTTGGTATGCGGCAAGCTTGCTGCAGATATTTGTATTTTGTAAGGGGTGAGTTATAATTGGTGGTACCTTTCTTATTTTGATAGTGCCTATGCCAAGCCAGAACCTGAGCTCCTGTCTGCATATATTGTAAATTCTTCTTATTAACTTAAGTAAGAAAATAAATGTTTAAACAATGATAATCAACAATTCCACTAATACATGTATCAACAAAACGAACAATCAACTCTTATCTAAAATCTTTGAACACAAAAAAGTCTTCACATATTGCATGAGAAATCCAGGTCCTGGTTTGAGACATACACAAAAATGGGTCAGGGTTGAAGTGGGTAATGGAATGCTATTTCTCCCCTGTTTGTAATTATCACAAAAAAGAATGGCAGCATTAAGATGACAGTACTATAGCAGGGTCAATGAATGCTGATGATTAACTGACTATGTGGGTAGAAGCTGTTAAATAAAAACCATTACTTTACGGGGAAATTAAACTGATTTTAGAATCTGATATTTAGCATAAATAACTGACTACACATTTGTTGTTTTTTTTTTTTTTTTATAAAATTCATAATTGCTTTGTTATAACAGCTATGTGTCACGGCACCACATCATGTCCAAATGGTGGTACATGTATTGCCCCTGATCAATGTTCATGTACATCTGGATTTACTGGATCCCATTGCACAGGTGAGAAACGTGTGTTCCGTAAAAAGAAATACATTTTAAATAGTGTGCATATATATAGGTATATTATTAAAAGTATATATATAGGTAGAAACGAAATATTGTTGAAAGTGGCATTAAACACCATAAACCTAACCTATATATATATTGATGCGTGACATAGTGAAAAATTACGTTTTACAGTTCCATTTGCAAAAGTGTTCTTACTTGATATTTTTGCAGTTTTAATATTTAGAAAGGCATATTAGATAACAAATAAAAAGAGTAAAACGATCAATTTTTATTGGCATACGTCCTTTTGATTCTCGTTTATATTTAGCTATTTAAAGGTTTTTCAAGTGCCCCAAATGTTCACCTATGATCTGTCTGATTTGTGGTCGGTTCGTTAGAAGTTGTTTGTATTGCTAGAATATATTTTTAAAAGTTCACTTATCCGTCGGTTCTGAACAAAAATTATGCCAGATTTGAAATTCTTCCGTTTTTGTGTATACTGTCTTCACCTCATTCCGTGTTATACCTCGTTCCGAGGTATTTTCTGTTTGTGACTTGCGTACCTCCGTTTACGCAGTCGCCGGTCCGAGGATGCAGGTCACGTTTCACTGACGACACGCTTTGTTTACATCACCTACTTTTTGGAAATGCTTGCATTTGAGGTAAGCTTTTGCCGTTTTATTATATATAATAATAAATCTCAACTTCTCCTTCACCCTTATATGCCATCTCATATGATAAATCTTAAAAACCAACTTAGATATCGTTTATTNTATTTACAACAATACACAAAAATAATTTACGCCTACCTTGCAAACTTATTTTAGTTATATTTTATCAATATTGAAGCGTCAATGAAATCAAATGATGAAGTTTTAAACTGGAAGTCTTCTTATGATGTCATGTTGTTAATGTACTAAAGACGTCAACAACATTTTGCAGAATTTTAATTTGTGTGATTTTTAGACCAGGGATATGCAAGAATACATTTTTATGTTCAGTATTGCATTGAAGAATTACGGTATAATGATTAAACGGTTCTTTTAAGGAGTTCATGCATGTGTACACGGGGTCGATACACTCACAAACTTTACATAAACGTCCTTCTAGCTCCTAGTACGTCGGTGATCTAGTTTCTGGGCCGAAATGTAAACATTGTTAAAAACGGAAGAAATAGGTTCTTACACTCGTCTCTATTGAAGATCTGGGATTTCTTCCACTCATGTGAGAAATTCTATGTCTTTTCACTCGTTCCGCTATGCTCCACTCGTGAAAAGACGGAATTTCTCACACTTGTGGAAGAAATCCCAGATCTTCAATAGAGACTCGTGTAAGAACCTATTATACTTGTATCATGCATTGTAAATGTTAATCAGTTATTCATTTAAACATATTGTTGATATTTTCTTAAAATAAAGTTTACTATCAAGAGTCATATATAAAAATGAATTGCATAGGATTGTAGTGTTATCACCT
>MJUT01049406.1:112038-160406 GCA_002080005.1 Gigantidas platifrons | reverse complement strand
TCAGGGTTCTGTTTAGACATGATTCCTGTATATTCAGGGTTTTGTTTAGAAATGATTCCTGTATATTCAGGGTTCTGTCTTCTGTATATTCATGGTTCTGTTTTTACATGATTCCTGTATATTCAGGGTTCTGTTTAGACATGATTCCTGTATATTCAGGGTTCTGTTTAGACATGATTCCTGTATATTCAGGGGTCTGTTTAGACATGATTCCTGTATATTCAGGGTTCTGTTTAGACATGATTCCTGTATATTCAGGGTTCTGTCTTCTGTATATTCATGGTTCTGTTTAGACATGCTTCCTGTATATTCAGGGTTCTGCTTAGACATGATTCCTGTATATTCAGGGTTCTATTTATACATGATTCCTGTATATTCAGGGTTCTATTTATACATGATTCCTGTATATTCAGGGTTCTGTTTATACATGATTCCTGTATATTCAGGGTTATGTTTAGACATGATTCCTGTATATTCAGGGTTCTGTTTAGACATGATTCCTGTATATTCAGGGTTCTATTTATACATGATTCCTGTATATTCAGGGTTCTATTTATATATGATTCCTGTATATTCAGGGTTCTATTTATACATGATTCCTGTATATTCAGGGTTCTGTTTATACATGATTCCTGTATATTCAGGGTTCTGTTTAGACATGATTCCTGTATATTCAGGGTTCTGTTTCCTGTATATTCAGGGTTCTATTTATACATGATTGCTGTATATTCAGGGTTCTGTTTAGACATGATTCCTGTATATTCAGGGTTCTGTTTAGACATGATTCCTGTATATTCAGGGTTCTGTTTAGACATCCTTCACTGTATATTCAGGGTTCTGTTTAGACATGTTTCACTGTATATTTGATGAAAGGTGGATACCATAATGTTTGATGGTTTAATAGAGATATTACTTGAAACTACTGACCCTTCTGGAGCACATGAATTCACCCAGTATTTAGTGGGATTTGTGTTGCTTGATCTGTGTAGTGTTTTGTTTATCATTGTTTAAAAAAACTTTTCATTGGTCTGTGTTATGTTCGATTGGAATTTAAATCAAAGATATCAAATTTAGTGCCCACGATGTATTTTTGGATATACCTTCATTGGGTACATTCAAAACTAAAATATTCAATGAGTGATTAACTGTGATTAACAAATGATGCCAGCTTATGAAGTTTATGAAACTTTGCTTGCCGGAGAATACCTTCTGGTAAATTGTCTTGCCTAAAGTACAATTGTTGCATACATGATTGTGTGCACGAAATGAATTATACTTCAATGCTGTTAAAATAATTATTATAGACCACTGATTGACTTGTTCACTGGACGACTGCGTACCTTCAGTGAACTTGTATGAAATTACTGAAAGATGGTATTCATTTGAATGATATCTTACATATTTGTAATTTCATTGTGATTTTTACATTACAAGAAAATATTCTGTAATAAACAACACAAGGCTGGAGACTTAACAGGTTAGATCGCTATATCTTTTCGTGTTTTTCTCTCAAAATAATATATGAATAGAAGTCACGATATTGCTATAATTAACACCAAAGAAAAACCTCAACAATTTTCCCCATTGATTTCTGACTCTTATCTCTCAATTAGATCATGATGAATGCTCATCAAACAATGGAGATTGTAGTCAAGTGTGTGTAAATGAGCATGCTACCCATAGATGTGATTGTTATACTGGATATCAGCTTGGGACAGATGGAAAATCATGTGCAGGTAAGCACCCCATCTGAAATATTGTGGAATAGTGCGTCATGATTTTTCCCATTTGCCTTCTTTTTGGATGACCTTTGTGACTTACACTGTCAAAAATTCAAATGTAAAACAAATATATTTTTAACAACATAATAATTCAGATATAAATTTTAATGGGACTAGTGGCTGTTTTTAAGTGCCAACCCTTTTTTGTCTCAGGGAGTATTGTTCATTTCACAGGGAGGGAAGGACATAAATTTAGTAAAAAATGTAGATATTGCATGCTTCATATTTTTGTTGCACTCCCTGATCTTTACATTGTATTGTTTCACATTATTAAAACTTATTCGTCATTTCGAATAAATGACATTTATGGGATATATATTGAGTTTGTTATTCTACCTCCCATACCCAAAAAATCAAGCGGCTTGGTTGCACTTGTGGTACAGAGAATAGTGTGGAAAGTTTCAGGTTTTCTTCTCTACAGATTTGGGTATCACAATTTATCTGCTATTTCATGTGGTGTGGACATTTCTTTCCGAAGCAAAACATAAATATATTTTTAACAACATAATAATTTAATTCATCCTGGATGCCCTCAACAAACAACAAACAAATATTTGATGGGTTGGCGTTAAATGGCCACAACGTTTAATAAGCAATATAAAAGAATCAACAGAACCTGAATTTTACTTGAATTATGATAACTTTACGATCAGAAGATTATTTGCCAAAATGCGCATCAGTGACCACAATTTAGAAATAGAAAAGGGTCGATATTTTAAAATTCCGAGAGAGGAAAGGTTATGTAAAATTTGCAAAGAGGTAGACATGAAACCCATTTTCTTATATATTGTAAATTAAACCAACAACTTAGAGACAATTTGTTTTCGAAAATAAAGGATCTTTTATTGTTACCAGAAAACAATAAAGTTTCTTTTTTACTCAATCCTAAAATAATAGAGCATGTCAGCATTATTGGCTTTTATATAAAACGGTCATTAGAACTGAGGGCAGAAGTCTCCTAATATGACATGTTACTTTTAATTCAGATATTGTCATTGTAATATATCACGTTTATTTGTTATTTGTTTTGTTTTTAATATGTCACAAACATGTCTTATGTTTAAAGGCAATACAGAATTTGATGTGAATAATATATAATATTTGAATACAATGTATATATATATATATACTAGCGGACAAAAGAAAGGATACACTATTTTAATAATTTTTCCTTTTTGTATATTTTTTCAAAAATATAATTTGACATTCTTTTGAGTATTGTAAATGTCTCACTGTAAAGAATGAATAACAGTCAGATCAGTAACACATCAAATGTTCGTAAGGCATCCAATGAAAGCACGATGGTCGAAAACATGGAATAACAAATTCAGAAATTAAATTTTCACATTTTAATAACAGTACAAAAAAGCAACTAAAGTTCAATATCGTGTGTGTCCTCCGTCTGCATCAACAACAGCTTAACAACGGCGTCTCATTGAAGCATTAACTGTAGAAATTACAGCCTGTGGACGATTGTCCCATTCTTCTTGAAAGGCCTGACGAAGTTCTGGTAATGTGATGGGTTTATGAGGCCTTTGTCGAACACGACGGTCAAGTTCATCCCAGATGTGTTCTATAGGATTGAGGTCTGATGATTTTGAAGGCCAAGGCAAGACATCGATGTTCTGTTGCTGAAGAAAAGCCTGAGTAATTCTTGCTGTGTGCGGTCTTGCATTATCCTGCTGAAAGGTAATGCCTGGTCCATTGTGGTTAAGAAAATTCACAACCTCCACGGCAAGAATATTGTATCTATACCTTGCAGCGGTCAAGGTACCGTCAACAAAAACCAGATTAGTCCTTCTACGCGAGGTTATCCATGCCCATACCATCACACTTCCGCCTCCAAATCTGTCCCTTTCTTGAACACAACAGTCCGCGTATTTTTCATTTTGCCTGCGATAAACCCTTGCACGACCATCCGAATGAGATAAATTGAATCGGGATTCATCCGAAAACAATACATGACCCCATTCGTTGTTGAGTCTCCAATGTAATCGTGCTCGACACCATCTTAGACGTTCCTGCCTATGTTGAATAGTCAGTATCAAGCCTTTGTATGGGCGCCGTGGGCGCAAACCATCGGCATTCAGTCTCCTTGGGATGGTTCGCGCACTGACACGTCGACCCTGAACAACATTGGTCGATGACGTTGCTGGCAGGAACCGATCATGTAAGTGACGGGGACGGATGAATCTGTCATCAGCAGGAGATGTTACTTTTGGGCGTCTGGATCGAGGACGATCTTTTGTTGAAGCTGTCATTTGAAAACGTCTACGAAAACGATGAATGGCCAAGCGTTTACAACCCAAAGTTCTTGCGACGGCGGTGACGTTCATGTTTGCTTGGAGCATACCTATTGCACGTTCTCTTAATTCTTGTGAAAGTCGAGGCATTATGCGTAGTCTTCAGGTTAATTCAGGTGAACTTTAAATTTGCCATAGATTTGTCATAAAGTTGTCTCATTATCGATGACGGTAAAAGTTGCACGTGCAAAAATGGTAAAAGTATACTTTGATTGTCTACGTCGTTAAACGATGCTTACAGTTAAAAAATCAATAACCAAAATTAATCAGTCTCCCAGGTAAGTATAGGTACTAAATATAAAGAAATTTAAATAAATAAAATAGAGAAATAAAAAAAATAAGTGTATCCTTTCTTTTGTCCACTAGTATATATGTGTGTACTGTTAAAACATAACTGCTATGAATATTAATGTCAATATATGATGGCCGCCGAATCTGATATGGCTGACCATAATATCTATTTGGTCAAGATAATGATGTCCATATACTAGATGAATGAGTCATTAGCTCTGGAAATCAGCAGCTAATGGAGACAAATAAATCTACTGAATGCACAGCGAAATTGCCATACACTAAAACTGCGAATTAAACTTTCTTTAACTAAAAGCCAATACGGTTGGAAAGTCTATGTATTCAAATTCCCAAGGTTGAAATCGGTTCCGCTGTCCCCTATATTAACACCGCATCTAGTGACTAGTGAGTCCTGAAGACCAAATGTGTATCTTCCACCCCCGCATTTTCTAGGAATTGATGTACGTAATGTCTCACAGAAGCAGGGTGGGTGGGTTTTTCGATCAATTTTCAAGATGAACAATAAACCTGACCTGTCTCTTTGCTGCGTTTTCGAAAAGGAAGCGATGTACTTCAAGAACGATAATCAATGGTATGACTAAATACCGATGACAAGTAACTTCCAGCATGAGAGGCGCATGGACGTGTACACGAGTTGTTGATGACACATTGGATAAGGCATTTAAATAAGAACATTTAAATGCGATTATCCCTGATGCCAACAACAAACAACTAGTTGATGGGTTGGCATTAAATGGCCACAATATTTAATAGTATGTAATATTTGAATACAATGTACATATATATATATTATATATATATGTGTGTGTGTACTGTTTGAAAATAACTGCTATGAATATTAATATCAATATATGATGGCCGCCGAATCTGATATGGCTGACCATAATTTCTATTTGGTCAAAATAATAATGTCCATATACTAGAAGAATGAGTCATTAGCTCTGGAAATCAGCAGCTAATGGAGACAATTAAATCTACTGTATGTACAGCGAAACTGCCAAATTGGCAGTATTGCAACATTGCTTTTATTGACAATGATGCAATACTGGCAACCACCACTCAAGACGTTGTGCCTCGCCACCTAGAAATTTATATAGCAAAAATATAAACATATTGCGATACATTGCAGATCTTTAAATGAAAATCTATACTATATCGCTTACAATATTATATAAAAACAAGAACTTATCAGAAAGTGTTTTAACTGTGAATACTCAAGATACACGAGTAGCATACTATGGATTTATCATGCATGTACAATTATTGATTCTAGGATAGCTTGTATGGTGTTCAGAAAAATATCATTTCCAAGTTTAGTGAGTTGAACTCCATCTGAATTAATGAATATGTGATTTGTCACTATATCCGGGTACTTGATATAGTAGCTTCCATTTCTAACTACATAAGCCCCAATTAAGCTATTTAACCGTTTGCAACATTTCTCCATCGCTACCAAATTATTGGAATATCTCCAATTTTTACGTGGCAATATCTGTGACCATATTATTCGTGTGTTTGGCATAGTTTCCGACAGTCAAGTCAGAAAACGCACTACTTGCCAATTTAAAACCCCAAGACGAGTATTACCAATATCATTACCAGTTACATGAAAAGTATGTATTGTGGCAAGTCTATGAAATCAAAAAGGCTTCTAATATAACGCTTCAATCTCTGAAATGTCATGCCCCTTCGACCTTGCCAGAAAATAGAAACTCCCAGTCTCTGCAATGTCAAATTTAACCCACCGGGACGTTGCTTTGCTTCTAAAAAGGCATCTTTGACTATGGAGGATCCAACAATCCAGACGTCTATTGGGCTACCTGCAAACTTGACTAGCTAGTTAATATAGTGCTAAATGTTTGCAGAAATGGCATAAGCAAATTAATAGTACCAAGGTTACAAGTGTAAATAACACAATGAACAATAACAACAAGCTAAACCCTTATTGAGGAATCCTAATATATCTTAAGAAAACTGAAGATTTCCACCTACCCAACCTTTGAATGTGCTCATCTGACAAGCCGTGCATAGCACATTCAGTAGCCATGCCTATCCGAAATGAGTGGGAAGATATATTTGAATTTGGGACACCGAGTACTTGTAAAACCCGCTTTAACACTGCCGAAAAATGGTAACTTGTTAACGGATTGCCACAAAAATGACGAAATAATGTTCCCTTTCCAAATTTTCTAACTGCAAGATATCTTTTAATAGACAAAATTGGGCATAAGTTTTTACAAGACTGGGCCGTAATATTTACCGTCATGCCACTCCCATACTTATCCGTTTTGATGTAGTTAAAAGAACTTCCATGTAATTATCAAAGATTTGCAAGGCATGATTGTTAATGACTCCCAATAATATAAAATATACCATCACGTAGTTTGGATAATTTATCATCAGGAATTTTTACCACCATGCTGCTGTGTACTCGTAAACAATGGCATCCACGATTTTAAATGGGTCGTACCGGACTGAAAAATGTGAGTTACCGCTGTTCGTCTGCACTATTCTGTTCTGGTGATAGTTAAGTCGAAGGTGTTCATACGTATTTACGACAGTCAGGATTTATTCGGATATTGTCCGCAATTGTGCTCTATACTCTTGTAGCTTTACCGTTGACTGTGCGTCATAGCAAAACGCTGGTGACCTATTTTCGAGCAAAGTTTCAAGTTTGCAGGGGTACTCTGACTTCTAGAGTGAAGCAGTTGTGAAAAATTATGTCTCGTCGGAAAGATAAATCAATATGCTAGCGATTGAAAACAAAGATTGTTTGAATGTTTGATTTTTTTTTTTTTCAAGCCTGAAACAAAACTGGTAGTGGCTTGGTAACCATCGTAACCTTGGTCGTTGCATCCTTTCTTAGTATATAGGAGTATATAGGCCGCGTGACCTCTATGAAAGCGATTCAAGCCCCTGTGGCCTGGAGTAGCATATTCTTATATTTTTAAAGGATTATATATATGCATTTGGTTTGACATCCAATCTTATCAATAGCAAATGTTAACATTATTTTCTTTTTGTACGTTGATTCTTTCAAGTGAATTGAAGACTAAGAAAGATTCCAAAAATCATAAGAAAATAGCATCATAATGTTTAACAGTCATGAGTTGTGGAAAATTGTCTTTCTTTGAAACTGTTTAAAGATATTATTACTTACACAGTGTATTTGTGACCTAATACAATATATACAGGGTCAGTGAATTCCATATGGGGCGAGACACTCTCTCGTAAGCCCGGTATGTATCGTATTAGGTCACTAGCACATTTTGTAACGAATATATCTTACTGATTACCTTTGAATGAAGGATTTAGATGTAACTGCATCAAAACTAATAAATATGTAATTTTTGTGTTGTGTGTAAGTGACCAGGAGAAGTGATCCACATGTGACATCATCTTTGTTTTAGAAGGGGAGATAACTCTACTACTAACTGTGTATTAAAAACTACTGACCGTGTATTCAACATACACGGTTTCCACGAGTTCACTTTAAACCAATGACATTTCTAGAAGTTTGTACGCCTACGGAGTAAGATATATACAAATACATTGTCATTTTAGATATCGATGAGTGTCAGGGTACTTCAGCTTGTTCTCAGCTTTGTCAGAATACAGTTGGATCATACACATGCAGTTGTAGACCGGAATATAACCTACACAGTGACGGAAAATCATGTTCCGGTAAGTATGTTTTAACTCCCTCATTTGCAAAAAACATTCCTTTTTCAAACTTACCCATTTAATGGTATTATTAGAATACTTTTTTCGGTTAACTGATTTCTGGTATTACATTTTTTTTCAAATGGGACGCCATTGTAAATGTCAACGAAAGACAATCAACTATTAAAATATAATTTCTGTATTTCAATGCGTCTTTTCATTTTAAAATCTAGAATGCATGCTGAATTTTTGTGCCATGTAACTATTTTGTTCGTATCACTTGCCTTTTTAATATGCCCTACTTGACATGTCCCAGACATAATTTTTTTGTCGAGTTAGCTGGGAGTTAACTATAGATATACTAATGAACTTGTAGATCAGAAAGATGTTCGAATAAAGCATTTATCCACCAATTACATACAAGGGAAAGGTCCATACAAAGATAAGGTAATGATAAACCTACAGTGAGATGTAAAGCATCAAGAAACAGATGTTTGTTTACCTTATTTTGTTTACTAGGTGAAAAAAGGAATTTACTCTTGTGTTCATTTACGAATCTAATTCTTCTTAATATGAAGATATTTTTGTTGAAATCCTATGACTACCATAGTATAGTAGCGTAGATGATGACTGAAAAGATGCATAAATTCGAAGTTTAATGTACCGAAATAACATATGGATAAAACTATGCTCATTCGATAGAAAAATGTCTATATTTTCAAAGTAAGCGGGTCGTAAAAAAATCGTAAGACAACTTTCCTTGGAAATTTTGGTTTTCCGAAGGTACCCAACTGATATAGTTGACCAGGTGAAAATAAAATTTCATATCTATAACACGTGATCGTTTATCGATAAAAAAAGATATATTACACAATTAAACATGCATTTAATTGTATCAATAGATGAAAAAGAACAGTTAATTCTCGTCTGATTTAATATAACTTAGTCTCTCAAAATATCCCTTATTTTGGTGGAAAATAAGACAAGTTTTCTCTTTTAGCAAATTTATTTTGTGTTTTCGTACATTTTTGGTATTGATAAAGTAACGTTACATCTGGGACTCTTATACTGTATACAGTAATTTTTGAAAAAAAAGGGTACTTTTGAAAAGATGATTTTTTACCGGTAAGATTGCTATTTTTAGAGAGAGAACCCTAAGAAGATAAACTTTGTTGACATATTTTGAAAGACTAATATATGTAGAAGCGCGAGACACGCAGAAAGCGTACGAAATCGCGATGAACATGGTATAAATTGTGTTTGAAGCGGAGGGGTATATTTCCGAGTCAGCTACCTTCTTTTATTATACATTGATAGTCGACCCCCTATTGATAGAAACAAGTGCCTGTGGTTGAACTGGGAGCAATGCATTATATGTAAATGTTCCAATGCAGAACCTGTGATTTGTATGCGAGATGTAGGCAAAGATAGTTTTGTAAGATCGATGGAATTTAGAAGAGATGAGGTGTATTCTCGTATTTTGCAGGAAATGTCCACAATGGAAATTTTATATCACGCTTCATACCAGTACATGAAATGGTAAACTTTCTGAACCCTGTTTTTTTTTGTCAAATTTTGCCAGCTGCACATGCGTGATACAACATCATCAATTTTTGGTATCGGGAAAAGAACAGTCTATATGGTTCTCAAGAGCAAGTCAGAGGAGTTCAGTGATTTAGTGCTATTAGGAGAGGGTAACGTAGAGGATTCTTTGGCTGTTTCTAGAGAGTTTGTTACCAGTCTGTATGACCAAAAAGCCAAACTACGAGCATATTACTCTAATCTCAATAAATTCAGAGTTCGACTGGCAACAAAAAAAGAAGCAAGCCTTGCCAAGTTACCACCATACGAAGCGACATTCCATCAGCATGTACTAAGAGCATCTTTGTAGACCTATATATGGAAACCCCACAAAAAGCGCAGCTCCCTGTTAGGTCTCCTTTAATGTTCTGATGGGTAGACAAGGGTGGTCTGGTACCTGTCTTCTTCCGGGGACAAATGTCATCAGATTTCCTGCAGGATCTCGTGTGCAGTTGCAAAGGCAAATCAATTTGTTCCAGTAGCTGTGTTTGGTTTGAACAGAATCTGTCACGCACAGATCTTTAACCCTGTTATGGTAGCGACATGTGTGAAAATGGTGTAACAAAGAATGTTACCTTACTGGAAGACGATGGTCATGATGTCTGAAATTTAGTAGATTTTTACAAAGCTTTGTTGTTGTGGATAAAATTATCTGCCATGTAATATCGTGACAATTCCACAATAGTCATTTTGTAGTTAGATAGCTAGCGATGTTGTTCTGTCATTTGATTTGAACCAGGCGAGTCCTATTTATACTTAAAAAATAATTCTTGGCAGGCATAGAGTTGTGCAAATTTACACATGGGCTGGGCCTTTATATTCTAATTTTACACCAAGCGACATTGAGGGGTAAAATCTAAGAATATAAAGGCCCAGTCCATGTGTAAATTTGCACAACTCTATGCCTGCTATGAATTATTTCGATTCTAATAGGACAACTGCGGTATTTTTTAACCTTTCGTGAACTGTATGCTCACGGCATTTGGTGGCTGTTCCATTTACCTCCTTCAGAAATTTTGAATTATTTGTTTTTGAAAGAGATATTTTAAAACAATAAAACAATATTTTAAAAAGCTTACCTTGAAAACTTATTTTAGTTAAATTGTATCAAACTTGAAGCGTACACGAAGCCAAATAACGTCTAATCTTTACGTTTCAAACTGGAAGTCTTCATATGACGCCAAATGACGTCATGTTGATTATGTTCCAAAGTCGTCAATAACATTTTGCGGATTTTTTTCAGTTTACAATCGTATGTGTATTGTATGAGGCTCTACTTGGGTATTTCTTTAATGGTATTTAGCGTCGAAAACAAACACGATGTCCAAGAATAAGAATTATAAGGATTAAACACTGTGTTTTTAGCAAATTATGTATGTATTAACTCCGGCACTCACTCACAAAATTTCATAGCGGGAGTCACATGGAACAGCCATATTTGTTGTGTACCGCACTTGTTCTAAATATAGAGATATTGAATAATATCGTGTGTGCCGTTTTAGACGTAATATTAGAATGACTAATATAAATGTGTTGCTATCGACTTGTATGCTTATTTTGGTGTTTTATGACCTCTTTAGGTTATACAGCATTCGTTGTAAAGAACGCGGAGCAAAAACATTGATTAAGAATACCACACAGTCATATCAGTGACAGGAACAAGAACAATGATGTTTATGTACTAGTGAAGGATGCCCATCCCCCTTTTTCTATACGCCAGAGAATTTTTTATTTGTGAAATAGAAGTTAAATTTCGTTGTACAAAATAGTATCAATGTTATCATCAACTAATTAAAGCACATTCAGGTCAAGACGTTTCCATGCAAAGGTCAAGGTCAGGTCCCTATTGGCGACATTAAAAATGTGAAGGAAACTGACTATGTCATCAAAACTTACAAAAATACACATTTTTTTTCAGAACTAAACCTTAAAGTATATATGAAAGATTTAATAGTGTATACAAAATTTTGCAAAAACGATAATTTCATCCCTTTGTGGGAACTGAATTCAAGGGGAGCAACCCAAAAGTTATAACTCATATATTTTCTTAAAATTTTGGGTAGAACGATTATCTCCCTTTTTAAGGATATTCAACCAGTTCCCGTTTTTACGACCCGACTATCTGGATAGAGGATGAATTCTTCTTTCCAATGATATATAATTTAGGTATATGTTCGGTGGGTACATTAAAAGTCAAAATTTCGGTCCGCGTCTACCACACTATAGGCACAGGGCCTTGTCATTATCCACGTAAATATACTATCAATATGTTTATATACATTGATAGTATATTTATGTGGATAGTGACAAGGCCCTGTGCTATAGCCATAAGTAATAAGAAGCCTCAACATTTATTGCTATGATTACACGTTTCTGTATACAACTATTGTAGACAACCAAGATCAAATGGAAAACATAATAATAAACATATTAAAAAAACATATATAATGAAAAATAATATCTACTCATGAAAATTACATTTAGATTGAATAATTTAGTAGACCATGTATCAAAAGCATGACCAGATATGTTCATGACTTAATTCTACAACCAAGCTATTTGACAGTTTTTGACGATTTGTTTGTAAGTTGAAGTAAAGAGTTATGTATTTATTCACTGGTGTTAACACCATTAAATAAATGACAAAAATGATCATAGCTTAAAAATTGAATTCGGCACGATGGACATATTTAAGGTAGCTGGAGGGTACAACAAATTTGTGACATAATTTTTTTCTTTTTTTTCTGAACCCCCATCCTAATATTATGGCATTTCAAAAAATCGATTAAATATATATGGTTACAGCGCTACTTTTTTTTAGAATTTCCAACAGAAGATCTGACTGTTTTCCAGCTTTTCACCCCCAAAATAACAAAGAAATTACATGAAAAAAACTATATATCTCATTTCCTCCTCACAAAAAACAAATAACCGGAATGATTTTTTTTAAATGAAAGGACACAATACTCCTCTTTTTCTTTAAGCAAGAAAAAGTTGGAGCCACAGTGCTTTTAATAGCTCTACTGTTGCGATTCTATAAGCACATCATAACTTCGTCAGTGTTGTGGTACATGTAAGCCGGTATAATTGACAACTTATTTTTAAGAACATCTTTTGGAACAAGTATGGTTTTGCATTTAATATCATAGTTGAATAAAAGCACCTTATGATGATGCACATAGCAACAAGCAGTCACCATGGCAACAAGGATAACTTCTAACTCATCCGTTCGTATGTTGTCTGCTTAAAGTTTCACATTTTGATCATCTCCATAACTACGAAGCCATTTGATTGTTAGCTTAGTTTGATTAAGAAATATCCATTAAGAAGTACTACTGATGTTCGCATCAGTTATTAAAAAAAGAGATTCTTATAGCCTTTCATTTGAAACATAAAATTGTAAAATAAAAAATCTTTGAAAGCATCAATAGTCTGTAGATTTGTTGATCTTTGGAGAAAAAAATATAATGCAGGCCTTGTAAAGCCAAATATTCCACAAGGTTTAACGGGTGGGGGTGCCTTTCTATATACAAATATGCCGCTGGAATGGGTTGACTTTTTCAGCTTTCAAAATATAGAGATGTTAATTTTTAACTTCAATATATTGACGGATGGGCATTTTTAAGCTGTCATATATCAACGGGAAATATTTCCACAAGCCTATGCAGCTTCTTCAGTGTTAAGACAAATTCCTTTCTACTTATGCTATAATCTAACATGAATGATAAGGTGCAAAATTGATCTACATGTGTGTTTATTTTGGATTTTAGTCTATGGGTCACCAATAACTGAACAATATATGAATTAGCATAGCTTTAAGACTTCTATGATATGAATGGGTATGGTTTTTAGCTCACCTGACCCGATGGTCATGTGAGCTATTGCTATTACTGGTCGTCCGTCGTCCGTCGTCCGTCGTCCGTCTGTCGTTAGCTTTTTGCATTTTAATCAACTCCTCTAAAACCACTGGGCCAATTTGAACCAAACTTTGGTGGAATGGTCCTTGGGTGGTCCCCTTTCAGAATTATGTCCGACAATCCCCACCGCCTACCAAGATGGCTGCCGTTACTAAAAATAGAAAATTCAGCAAAAAATCACTTAAAAATTATCTTCTCTGAAACTGCTGGGCCAATTGAGCCCAAACTATGGTGGAATGGTCTTCAGATGGTCCTCTTTGAGAATTATGTCCGACGACCCCGGCCGCCAACCAACATAGCCGCCGTTACCAAAAATAGAAAATTTGGCAAAAAAATCACTTAAAAATGATCTCCTCTGAAACTACTGGGCCAGTTGGGCGCAAACTATGGTGGAATGGTCTTTATATGGTCATCTTTCAGAATTGTGTCCGACGACCCTGGCCGCCAACGAAAATGGCCACCGTTACTAAAAATAGGAAATCCAGCAACAAATCACTTAAAAATTATCTTCTCTGAAACTGTTGGGCCAATTGGACCCAAACTATGGTGGAATGGTCTTTATGTGATCCCCTTTCAGAATAATGTCCGACGACCCCGGCCACCAACGAAGATGGCTGCCATTACTAAAAATAGAAAATTCGGCAAAAAATCACTTAAAAATTATCTTCTCTGAAACTGCTGGGCCAAATGGGCCCAAACTATGGTGGAATGGTCTTCAGATGGTCCTCTTTCAGAATTGTGTCTGACGACCCTGGATGCCAACCAAGATGGCCACCGCTACTAAAAATAGAAAATTTAGCAAAAAATCACTTAAAAATTTTCTCCTCTGAAACTGCTGGGCCAATTGGGCCCAAACTATGGTGGAATGGTCTTTAGGTCACCCCCTTTCAGAATTATGTCCGATGACACCGGCCGCCAACCAAGATGGCTGCCGTTACTAAAAATAGAAAATACGGCGAAAAATCACTTGCAAATTATCTTCTCTGAAACTGTTGGGCCAATTGGGCCCAAACTATGGTGGAATGGTCTTCAGATGGTCCTCTTTGAGAATTGTGTCCGATGACTCCTGCCGCCAACCAAGATAGCCACCATTACTTAAAATATCAAATTTGGCAAAAAATCACTTAAAAATTATCTCCGCTGAAACTACGGGGCCAATTGGGGCCAAGCTATGGTGGAATGGTCTTTAGGTGGTCATCTTTCAGAATTGTGTCCAACGACCCCGGCCGCCAACCAATATGGCCACCGTTACTAGAAATAGAAAATTCAGCAAAAAATCACTTAAAAATTATCTCCTCTGAAACTGCTGGGCCAATTGGACCCAAACTATGGTGGAATGATCTTCAGGTGATCCCCTTTCAGAATTCAGCCCGACAACCCGGCTGCCAGCCAATATGTCCGCCATTACAAAAATAGAAAATTTGGCAAAAAATCACTTAAAAATGATCTCCTCTGAAACCGCTGGGTCAAATGGGCCCAAACTATGGTGAAATTGTCTTTAGATGGTCTACCTTCAGAATTATATCCGACAACCCCGCCCGCCAAAGAAGATGGCGTCCATTGCTAAAATAGAAGATTCGCCAAAATTCACTTAAAATTATCTCCTCTGAAACTGCTGGGACAACTTTGAGCCAGGTGAGCGATTACAGGCTCCTAGGAGCCTCTAGTTTTTATATGCGAAGAGAATATATGAATGGGAGAGTGGGGGTGGTGTTTTTCAAACTCCAGCAGTAACATCGTACCCAATGTGTATTTTCAAATGAATATAGAAATATATTTACAATATAATTTTCATATTATTTTAATATAATGCATAATATTTAGCATTGGTATTTTATTAATTGTTTTATTAGATATTGACGATTGCTTTAACGTAACTTGTTCCAATGGTGGCAGTTGTGTTGATTTCCCAGGATATTACTCTTGTAAATGTTTGAATGGTTTTGAAGGCGACCACTGTGAAATAGGTTTGTTATAAATGTAGATTGTCATTTTTCATACATCTTTGACACTCTTGAATAAGTAGATTTGCATTTTTAATAGTTTCAACAAAGTTTCAAGATATTTCCATTTAAGTAAAAATTTATAGAAAATAAGTTGTGGATGTTAAAACAACATGTGTGCAGTCAATTGATACTTGCATGACACTAAGAGGGGATGTTTGGGCACATAAAACTAGTTTAACATGGCCATGTTTTATTGAAGTGCCAGTACTCAGACAGGAAAGTGAGCAGTCTTGTACATGTGGGTTTGGGTATAGATTTTACCTTGTGTCTACGATTTCACGATTCGATTTGGAAACTGTTCCAACAATACAGTATTTTATGTTTTTCATTTTATTGATAAACATAATGCATTGATATGAAAATTGATCAATTAGCTCTTGCTGAATAACAATCACAAAGACCAAAGGTTAAAAAAGTTTTACAAATAAAAGCAATATTTCAATTCTGTAAAAGTGAATACTCAGAGAGGCTTACTAAACCATTGCTCTTCTATGTACCAATATGATCTAACCATCTAACTAAAATTCTAGACCACTGGAATGATGGAAATCGTATCATGTCTTGACTCATACCTCAATATATCAATGATTAATTATATTTTCATCAACAGATATAGATGAATGTTTGTTTGCAAATGGCGGTTGTGAGGACCAGTGTTTAAACTTTAATGGATCATTCCAATGCCAGTGTAGGGAAGACAGCTTTTTAGAGAATGATGGAGTTTCATGTCGAGGTAAGCTTAAAAGTAAAATCGAAGATGACAGGTTTTGGGGAGGTGGAGAAGTACTTATTGAGACCGTCAATGAATTCATTGAACCACATAGGCGGCCATTGTCAATTTTGGCATAGGCATCTAATTCTTTGCCGAGTAGTCTGAGAAAAAATATCAGTGATGGTCAATAATAATGTTGTATGAGACAATACCAAACTCTGGTTCAGTTTCTGACATCAGAAATGCTGCAAACATTGTTTCGGACTGGAAAATGTGAAAGTTTCAGTTGGAATTGTCTAATTGCACATTTCAGACCATTGCCTATTATTATATCCCCCGCAAACAAAGTTTGAGGGGGGGGGGTATATAGGAATCACCCTGTCCAGTCGTCTGTCCGTCCGTCCATGTACCTTGTAAGCGCAACTCCTCCTAAACGGCTTATTGGATTTTTTTTATGAAACTTTACACACTTGTAGTACACTACCTGCAAATGTGCATGAAGGAATATGGTTGCTGTCCAAAATTTAAAAGGGGAGATAATTCAACTTATGCTGTCCGTCCGCCCATGTACCTTGTAACCGCAACTCTTCCTAAACGGCTTATTGGATTTTTATGAAACTTTACACACTTGTAGTACACTACCTGCAGGTGTGCATGAAGGAATATGGTTGCTGTCCATATTTTAAAAGAGGAGATAATTCAACTTATGCTTTCACGAAAAAGGGGGGGGGCATGTACCTTGTAAGCGCAACTCCTACTAAACTGCAAGCAGGGGTATCACTCAGTGAGGTCACTCAAAGTTCTAGTTATAATATTCCGTTATTCAATTGATGGGTATGCAGAATTTCTTAATCAGATATTTGCTCATTACCAAAATAACATGCAATTAGATGAAGAAGAAAAATCAAACCTCTATCAAAATTAATACCAGTAACTGTATTCTTTGGTCATTGAGTAAAGATAATTTGTTCACAGATATCTCAATCTATGTGATATGAATATTATTAGTTACAGTGTGTTAGTGACCTAATACGATATATAAGGGGTCAGTAAAATACATATGGGGCGAGAGCGTAGTGATTACCTTTGAATGAAGGATTTAGATGTAAGTGCATCAAAACTAATAAATATGTAATTTTTGTGTTGTGTGTAAGTGATTAGGTGAAGCGATCCATATGTGACCTTATCTTTGTTTTGAAAGAAAAAGGGGAGATAACTCTACTACTAACCGTATATTAAAAACTACTGACCATGTATTGAATATACACAGTTTCCATGTGTTCACTTTAAACCAATGCTATATTCTTAGAAGATTGTAAGAAGTAAAATATTGTAAATTATCATACTTCATGCAAAAATCTATTAATTTCATTGGATGATAGGCATTTGACATTCCTCATTAGCTCTTTTAGGCCAGCGGTGAGAACCATATTATTTTGACATCAATGCACCCTAAAAAGACACGGCTATAGTATACCTTTTCAGAAAGCTTATAGTTAGTACTTTAATTATAGCCTGGTCGTCACATTGAAATATGGTCAGATATTTAAATATATGAGGTCAAAGGTCAAGCTATGAATTTCATTCTTAAAGTGAATACATTATATTTCCGACCAATATTTTGCTATAAATTCATTGAAATGTTTAGTTTTTATTTTCCTGTAAACAGGTTATGCATATAAATCACCGTCAAATTACGTAATTGGAAAAATGACGTAAAAATGACGTTTTTTTGTAATAGCCCACCTGTCATCCAATGCATATTATGTTCAAGCACAAACGTTATGAAATTTCATTTTAATTAATTTTCGTACCTACTGAATTTATGGTAAACCACAATTTAATGGAATTTTATTTTTTATTTTTATATGCACACTCACATACCGAGAGCGGTTTCCGTTGTTTACCTATCTGAACTTACTCATCGTCATCATCGTCAACTTGGAGCGTTTGAACATTGTGACATAGATCAGTTCCTTGACATGGACACATACCTGTACATGACATGCCTTGCTCAAAACAAACACAGCGTTTGCTACAAACCGACTTTCCTTTACATGTACAGATCAAATCTTGAAGGAAGTTAGAGGACATCAATCCTTCAAACAAAATTGACTCAATCCTTGATTGTCCTTGGGTAGCTGGAAGCCCGATTGCTGGATTTGCAACATGTGCATTCACCCATATTTTGGTTTGAAACGAAACTCTTAAAACATGTTGTTTGAGGGGGGAGCCGAACTAATGAGCAATCTTTTCTTGTGGACATGGTGACGCGCAGTTTATTCAAGTTTGTGTGAACCTTTGTAAATTTTCTCTTAGGGTCATACAAATGAGAAATGAGATTCCTGCTTACAAATATTGCTTGGTCTATGTCAAGATCAGATAAAGCAGTTAGATCAAGAAACCTATCAGGGAAATCTTTAAGAGCTTTGTAAACTGATTTCTTACCTATGCCAAAAAAAAGCAGAAGTAGTGTCACACCCCGTGATTGCGTATGCCGCTCGTAAGACATTGCAAATTACAGATGATAGACAGCTACAGATTTTATGCACTGGTATGTAACGTCTACCGTCCTTGGTGGTTGAAATAGAGCCTGTTTGAAACCATAACTCACAGGTGTTACACATCTGAGGAAAGTAGTGGACCAACACCACAAGACGTCTGTGTCAGGAGATTTAACAACTATTCTACCATTATAGCCTTTGGCATGAAACTGTTGGTCAGCGCACAGTGCATGTAAAACCATGCGAGTGTCTGCTTTTTCTTCATGGGAACTAAATAGTTCTGTGTTTATTATATTTCACTGCCTCTGGATTTGTGAACATACCTGCTAAAACCAAAGATTGTCATTGCGAAAGAATGGAGTTTGTTGAAAGTATGTTACAAATATATTCACCCATAAACCGTATATAAGCACTTGCTTGTTTTGACTGGAAGAAAGAAATTTCTTCCAATCTGGTATGACCCTACCTTCAATCACTTCAAAAACCTTTGGACTACCAAGTGATTTCGATCGGCCATCTCGTTCACAACCTTTAATCCAATTTTTAACATCATACCGATCATAAACATCTACTACAGTTGAAGCTGTTTCAAAATGTTTCACCTGATTTTTTACATACTCTGATGCAAGATCACCGAACGTTTTATGTTGTTTGACATTAGTTCCTTGCATGAGAGCCATACCATCTCTGATAACAACAGTGCAAGCAAAATCAAAGGCTGAAAGTGTAACATGTTTGGAAGCTTCCTCTTCAAGTTGATGAGCAATATCTGACTTTGTTGCCTTGCGCATGGTACTGTCATCTTTGCGTAATTCTAACGCTTCAATAAAGCTGCATTTACCTTTAATACCGAAGTTCGTTAAATTTTCTGACGAGTACTTTTGGCAGATAATGCACTGACTCAAGTTTATACCTCTACGTTCCCTTTTAGAATCAGGGGGACCAAGTTTTACATGACTACAACTTTCCGACATGTCTTCGGATTTTGATCAGTACCATACCGATACGGTTTTAAGTAATACAATAATACAATTTTTAATCAGGCCTTTTATAACCTATCTGGTTAATAAAACATACAAAGTTTATATCTTATCACATCATCTCATCATAACAGATGCTAGAACAACAAATTAAAATATACAAATAAGGCTTAAATGTTTCAAAATGACAAAAGTTATCAAACAATTCGGGTCTATATGTCACTAAGAACGGAATAGACTACGATAAATGTCGAAGAACATCGGGTAGGATATTATTCCGGAAAATATGTATTCGAAAGCTGAAATGACACATCATCTTTAACAGACGATATTTCATAAAGAGAACTATATTTTGATCTGATATGGATTGTAAAGTGAAGACTATATTCGTTTGCATAAATTACGATTAAAAAACAGCAAATCAAGGATGTATTTTATGTCGGAGAATAATTCGAATTTTTCAATATTATGGACACTTGTTCCTACCTCTTTATTATGTTAATATTTTTTTTAAAACGGCTTCATCTTGGTCGTCAATGAACTTTTTAAGTTGTTATCGATGTGAATTAACTTTCAAAAGTTAATATCGGTAACCAACATTTAAGGTATTACTTCTTTTAACTGTGACAATTGAAATAGTACGTGTTTTCAAAATTTAGGGCACTGATACCAAAAGTGCCGTAAAAAAGAATCTGACTTGGTGACGACCAGATGAAAATGTAACTAGACACTCTAGTCTTTCATATAAATTAGTTTCCAGGTATGTCTTCTGAGGGTGCATTAAAAATTTAAAATAAGCGTCTTATTTTGATTTGACCGCTGCACTATTTTTGGTGTAGGAATCAGATCGTAATAACACCATCCCGGGCCGAACTTTGCCGAACTGGAAAATAACACCCGCTCCGTCCGAGTTTTCCCGATTAGTCATTTCCGGTGAGTTTACAATGTAAATTAAAAAAAATTCCTAAAATTTCAAAATTTCATAAGATTTCAAAAATATTAATTTTTTTTTATAAAATTTCGAAATTTTACAATGAATTTTTTTAAAGTTCAAAATTTCAAAATTTTCAACAAATTTCAAAATTTCAAAAAAATTCAAAAATTTCAAAAAATTTCAAAATTTCAAAAATTTCGTGAGATTTTAAAATTTTCATAAAATTCCAAAAAATTTAATATTTAAATAATAATATTGAAAAATGATAAAACAATTATAGCCTACCATTATGAAAATATTACTTGTTGAAATGATAGTAATTGTTGCTTTATTTAGGTAGTGATATGTACATAGAGTGTCCCATTGGTTAACTGACTCCAATAAAAATTCAAAGTCCTCTTTACTACTGGCATTCAGTATAATAAAACACATACTGCCTTTAGTTGAGGGTGTTATGGTAGATGACCACACCCCGGAAAAAATATCACACTATGGAAAAAGAATATCACCCTCGACTTCGTCTCGGGTGATATTCTTTTTCCACAGTGTGATATTTTTTCCCTCGTGTGGTAATCTACCAAAACACCCTCAGCTAAAGGCAGTATGTTTATAATATATATTTATCAGACATTAGGCTTGATATTTGTTTAACATCAAATGTAAAAAAAAACAATTAGTTTAATCATGTAGAGATCAAGTTACATGTTGATAAGATAATAATGTGGCAGGATTTGTAACAG
This sequence comes from Gigantidas platifrons, assembly GCA_002080005.1. Lineage (NCBI taxonomy): Eukaryota > Metazoa > Mollusca > Bivalvia > Mytilida > Modiolidae > Gigantidas > Gigantidas platifrons. The sequence continues at coordinate 138,973 of MJUT01049406.1, read as the reverse complement.
ATCGGCAAATTGACTGAGATTTTTTCATAGTTCTACCTCACTGAAGCAACAATTCACAGATACATGTGACTAGACTTCTGTGCATTATCCTGACTCTGGGCCTTAAATGTTCTTGGAAGAGAATCAAACAGAAACTTGGAATTCCTTGGGACCTTAACATACATTTTGTCATCGGTGACCTAATTCTATGATATAATGTGTTTCATTTTAGTTCAACAATATTATTTGTTAAATATAACAAATTGGTATCGGACACAATTTTTTTCAACTTATGAAGTCTTCTTCCGTTTTCACGTTGAGTACAATCCCAATGTCTTAATTGAAGTTTTTGAGTTAAATACTGTCGTAGTTTGAAGCTTTAAAAAATACAGTTCTCTCATGACATGTACATGTACTTTTATCTTGCATTATCTAGTATTTAATAAGAAAAAAATGTTGAAGAAAAATTAAGTAAGTCAAGTCGATTTTTGCTATTCAGTTTATGTTTCATTTGTTCCCAACCATTCGGCTTTCCTTACCTGATGAAGGTTATTCAAGAAACAGCCAATGGGCACTAGGTATATGCCATTACTTATGGACTATTAGCCCACAGGGTATCATCCACCCAGTAGTTTGGGTTTCAGCACTGACATGGTTTATAAGATATTTTCATGCTTGAAATTTACAGTTCCTAAGTAATGTAATTGATCAAAACTGAAGTAAATCTGCTTCCAGCATAGGTAACCATAGCCAATGTTGTCTATCCTGTTTAGATCTTTTGATTTAATTCCTCCCAAAGACTTTTGATTTATTTGGCTCACCAGTCTTTTGACTTTGTCGTGCCTGATGCGGGTTATTCCAAAAATGTATCGTGTGCGCTAAATTTTATAGCTATCACTGGGTCAATTCTACTTCGGGCAGAATATTAGTCCCAAGGGTATCACACGCCTTGTATGCACTGCTTCTGCACTAACATTTCTTTTACAGCCGGAGAGCAGACCCGATAATGGCGTCTTTTCAATTGATTTGTCACATACCGGAATCGGACACGTTTTAGAAAACATCGATCAAGTGTTAAAAATTCATTCGTTTTTATAGTTGTGAGCGTCAAATATAACCGAGAAAGTGAGAAAAACATAGAAAATTGTTTCTTTGTTGAGGTCCGGTGCTTGAACTTCTTGTAACAAAGGAGTATTGCAGAAATTAAAACGACATGAAAATGGCGGAAGTTGTTTCAAAAAACACGAAAAATTAAAAATTAAAATATTTGCCGAAAGGGTGATGAAAAATCATATATATAGTTCCATATATTTCTATATTGGTATTTCAAAGAATCATTTTCTGTAATTAAACATACAATATAACTTTTTTCTGTCAGATGGATCGTGTCACATTTTGGTTGAATTCAAAGGGAGGTAACTAGAATCATCACATACTCAGGAATGTTTAACGTTCTATTTATAGAGCGAGTGTAAACACATGTTTCCTTAATAAAACAAATATTATTTTGTATTAAAAATGTTGAAATTAGTCAGAATAATTGTCTATTATATCTACAGCTATTAAATTGACCAAATATAATTTAACGAATGAGTCCAAATTTGAGATAACTGGAAAAGATTTTATGGAACATTAGTAAATGTAAAAGTAATCCTCTTAATTTGACTTTTCGGTCGAAATTCATGTAAATTTGTTGTTCCATGAAGGTATCACAAAACAAGAATAAACTGTAATGGTCTACTAAATCACAGGGGCCAGATGAGTTTTTTCATGTACTTATATACCTATATACCAACAAGGGTACGAACTCGGCAGTAATCAAAATTTAGGTATGTCTCGTTTAACTGAGTAGAAAAAAATACAGGAATTGTATACGTATTTAAGTGTTATAGACTGAAAGCTGAATATTTTTTCTTTAGAAAAAAACTTATTTGAACCCCGTACGTCCAAAAATAAAAAAGTTACAGCAGACCAAGTCCGTACTTTTCGCTAAAAATGGCCAGGTCGGACATGACTGGAATGAAACTGAAACGAGCGTCCTGATTGGTCGAGTTGAAGGTCGTCAAAAATATCGACAAATCAGGACGCTCGTTTCAGTTTCATTCTTAATTTTGTTTAAATGGCGGTTCAGAATAAGAGATATTCGGCATTAGATAAAAGGATAATACTGAGTGATTTGGACATAAATTCTACGGAAAGGTAGGAATTTTTTATTCAATATATCGATTGGAAGAGACGTCGCAAGTAAATACACGAATTGCATTGCAGATAAGCCTTCCAGTCATGTGGAAGTTAGATGGGCACCCATTTGTCCGACCTGGCAATTTTAGCAGAAAGTACGGACTTGGTCTGCTGTAACTTTTTTATTTTTGGACGTACGGGGTTCAAATAAGTTTTTTTCTAAAGAAAAATATTCAGCTTTCAGTCTATATCACCATTATACGTATACAATTCCTGGTATTTTTTTCTACTCAGTTAAACAAGACATACCTAAATTTTGATTACTGCCGAGTTCGTACCCTTGTTGGTACAGTATATAGGTACATGAAAAAACTCATCTGGCCCCTGTGTACTAAATCTATCGAATGAATTTGAAAAAAAACAAAACAAAACAAAAACAGTCATATTTTCATATGCCATGGGGAATCTTGGAATATTAAAAATTATTTCCAACTGTTTTTTAACATATAAGGCTATTCGAACACGTCCACCGGTTTTATTGGTGGATTCACCATAGAAATCATGCATAGCGCCCCTAGCGACCCACCACGAGCATGTTGATGTAAATGTACTTGATACAAGTGATACTTTTTTTCAATGTAAATGACGTTATAAAAGACGAATGAAAATGATGATAATGAAAAAAATATAAAATATTATCACATGCATAGTGCATCCTCGTAATGACTCTTGAGCAGAACTCGTGTTAGCCAATATTGACTATTTTATAGATGTTTCTTTAAAAAAGGGCGAGGGGTGTAATGTTTTTAACCTTTTTTTAAACAAAAGCAGATCATACTGTACTTAAGATCCATTGTTTAATTACTTTTTACAAAATAAAATTCACAAAAGCTTCAACTAAGATTTTTTTTATTAAAAATAATAAAACATGTGAATAATAGGAGAAAACTGGCTGAGGCTCTAATTTAAAATTCTAATTGAATATGTTGATGCCGTAATATTACCATAGAAAATTTGCATACACAAATGTATCAAAATTTAAAATTAACCTTATTCTTTCTAGAAGATCCTTTCCCTTAAGTTAAATGGTCTTTCTAATGTTTATTGTTTACATTTGTATTAAGAATAAACAATGAATTCCAATGAAACTAGAATAGGATACCTCAACCTCATGATCATTAGCGAATTATTATAAAAAAATATATATTGCCCCCTCCCCCATAAAAATCAAATGATTGCTCCCTGAAGTATGATGTAACTTTACCATGACCATAATAATGTGTACAGACAGATGAAATGGTGAATTAATGACATGTACCAGAATAGAGAAATGAGGGAGAATGCAAGCCGAAATGTATTAAATAGGAAGCTTTTGTTTTCATGTACATTTTTTTGAAGGCCGTATGATTTTAATTGTCAGCACAAAAACAAAAAAAATTAATCTATCAGATAATTTTTTTTAAAAGATTGAATAAAAGATAGAGGGATATGGAAAGCATGAATATTTAGATGAAAAACTGTATGACAACCACATTGTTTTGCTCCTGGCTTTCAACATACACCTGAGAAAAACAATCACATATTCCAAAAGCTGGCGAAAGCAGAATGTTTCAATATTTGACTAGATACATGTACATCGTTCGTTGATATTCTGACCTAGCTCAATCTGAAAGCACGACTGGAAAAAGTCAACATTAACTGATGTCGAATGGTCGCCATTTTTTTTCACGCATGTTCATGTGTTGCAAAAAGCATACATGTGTTTTACTACAGTCATTATTTTCTGTATTAATTGCAGTATGGAGTGTGAATTCACATGGGTCAAATGACACATTACCATAGCTGTAAAAGTTTGCTGTTGTTAAATTTAAATCATTTGTTTCAAATGCACAGCTTCTATCTATATTTTCTCAATTTTCTTTTGCTTGTCAGTTGATGATGCTTCTGTATCGTGGGACATTTCGAGTGATTTTCTAAATCGAGCCTCACACATTCTACAAATATAGGGGATATATACATGTATCATCTTTGAATGCATATGCATTTTTGACAAAAAGTATAAAACAGTGGGTGATCTCGCCTCTGTGAGAGGTGCCAGTAACACTTAGTCACATCTTCTCGTTTACAGTTTATGCAAGGGCCTGATGGCAGTGGTGGTCTGCCTTCATGCACCCGTTGACAGTTTGACTTTCAGAAAATAGGGGTGTCTACAAGTTCGGGTTGTAGTGGATTTTACACATGTAAAACAATTAATCTGAAAGTGACACATGCATAGCTATTACACGTTGGTAAGCATGTGTAAATATTTTGACAGAAAACTGCAATATTCTAGTGGTAAATGGAATCAACATCACCATCCCTCATCGTGACAGAAATATTTCAATTATTTGTGAACCCATGAGATTGACAGAACGGGATAAATGTATCGAATTTGGAGACAATTTGCATTGTACATCAAAGCAGTATGTTTAACCTCGCATGCCTACCGTTATTCCATTGTTTACATGTGTAAATACATGTGTGAATATTGATTATACGAGTAAAATGGGAGGAGCCATTGTCTTTGTTTGGGCAAAGGAATCGGAAATTTTTTCAATAAAATACGGTCAGACGTTGTAATTTACTATCCGCGTACCTTTACTATCAATGCTATACGGTCTAACGTTGTAATTTACTATCCGCGTACCTTTACTATCAATGGTATACGGTCAAACGTTGTAATTTACTGTACGCGGATAGTAAATTACAACATTTGACCGTATTTTATTGAAAAAAATTCCGATTCCTGTGGTTTGGGTGATGTTGGAATATGGACTATTTGTCTTAAGCTGTTAAGAGTGATGTAAATTCCCTTTTACCCAATGAAGTGTAGATAATATTCTGTCCAAGGAACCAGTTTTTAAAATTTTGTCTTACTCTAGAACTTTATTCTGTCAGATGCAAAAAGTGTAAACATACGCGACAAGAAAAAATTACGATTCTCCGAGGTAAAGAAAAAAACCTTTTTTTTTACATTCATCGCAGACCGATTTTTATACCGACTGAAAATCATGACCATTAATAAATATAAATGTGATTTTTAATCATATTTCAATCATTTTCATTGAATCAATAGAAGAAAAACGTAGTTTTCTAAGTACGTATAATTGTTTGGGTTTGTGGAGTGCCATCTAGCGGAAAATATTTATGATTATCTCCCTTGGATCTTTAAATATTCCACAGGCGAAAAGTAATTAAAATGCGAGTCTGCTTTCCGACTGTTAGCTAAAGATAAAACCTGAATATTCCAACATCCTGTACAATCCGACACATTTCTCTGGTCCCTTGGTGTGTCAGATTAGACAGGTTCCACTGTAATATGTATACATATTTTAGTGGTGTTTGTGTTACTCGATCTTTAGTTTTCTGTGTAATGTTTTGTATATCATTGTTTGTCCTTCTGTCCTTTTTCTTTTAACCATTGTATTGTTTGTCCCTCTTCGACTTACAGCTTCTGATTACCCCTTTGGTATCTTCTAACTTTTATTAATTTGACAGAAATATAAAGCTAGTTGCACGAGCTTTAGAAACAGTTAGAAAAGTGAACCTTTTAATATAGAGATTTTCTGGCCTGTTTTACAGCAGGTGCAAATGAATTTTATTTGTATCCACAATGTACTTATTAGTCCCCTACCGGTGAAGCCGAAGGGACTATAGTTTTAGGTTCCGTCGTCTGTCCGTCCGTCTGTCCGTCACATTAAAATTGTAAGTTTTCCGGACCTTTTTTTACGTCCTTTGATATATTTACTTGATATTTAGTATGTGGCTATATCTGGATGAGTTACAGTTATTGTTCGAATTTCGTTACGGTCGAATGATTTTTGGCTGAGTTATGGCCCTTGAGCTTGTATTTTTTGCTCAAATTTTAAGTTGTCTGGACTTTTCTTGACATCCTTTGAGATATGGACTTGATATTTGGTATGTGGTTATATCTAGATGAGTTACAGTTTAAGTTCGAATTTCGTTCCGGTCGAATGATTTTTGGCTGAATTATGGCCCTTGAACTTATAATTTAAAATCTAGTCACTGCAAGGTGATACTTCTAATATTTTAAGTCCTCTCATTTTTGCAGCCGGTAGGGGACAATGTATTCTATTGCTATGTGCAATACCCTCATAATTCTTGTTAATGTTTATCCTTCAATCTAAAAAAATCCATAAAAACTGAAAATATGTACTGAAAAGAGCAGAGACAAACATCATTACATTCGCTGGTAAGTATATCGTTTTTTTATGTCCGTGCTGTACTGTTTCCGTTTCATGCCGTTTGCTTTTCATACATCAGGTACCAGGATAATGTTATTTGTATATTAGGCAAAAAAGCAGATTTAAAGCAGTGTTCCTTTACTTTAATTTGTGTCTGAAGTGTAATGTTGGATAGTCTCTTATGTCTCCATGGATATCCTTTCGTACTAATTTATTGGTATACCTTTATTAGCCGAGTTGCAACGAAGTTGCAGTCGGCTTATGTTTTGGCGAAAGGCGGGCGGGCGGATGGGCGTGCGTATGGATATCTTCGTTAACGCGATAGCGCTCTTACTTTTTGGCCGATCAACATAATTTTTGGTAGGAAGCATTATTACACTATTATTTAGAGCGAGTTCGAAATTCAGATTAATCTATTGTTTTTTTCTTGTAAAATCATGGTTTTTTATAGAAAAAACACATATTTTGATAATTATCTTCGATAACGCGATAGCACTCTTAGTTTTTGTCCGATCAACGTAATTTTTGGTAGGAAGCATTATTACACTATTATTTAGAGCGAGTTTGAAATTCAGATTAATCTATTGTTTTTTTCTGGTAAAATCATGGTTTTTTATAGAAAAGTACATATTTTGAGAATTACACATTTCTCTGAAACTACATAAGATAGAAACTGAGTATGTGGTATGGGTGGAGATGCCAATGTGAAGTTGTGCATTCAGCATTTTTCGTCCCCTTGGCTCAGCTCCACCCCGCTGGGGAATCTGTTTTAAAAATGTGACCGAGATCCCCACCCTAAACCAATGTATATTTATGATCAGGGTGACTAGGCAAATTAAATGCATTATAGCTCAGGCCCCAGTCATACCCCACCCCCTACCTGAAGTGAACTTTTTAATGATTGCGATCTCCACCCCTAAGCCATATATATTTATGATCAGGGTGACTAGGCAAATTAAATGCCTTATAGCTCAGGTCCCGGGGGGTCATACCCCACCCCCTACCTGAAGTGAACTTTTTAATGGTTGAGATCCCCATCTTAAACCATATATATTTATGATCAGGGTGATTAGGCAAATTAAATGCCTTATAGCTCAGGCCCCAGGGGGGTCATACCCTATCCCCTACCTGAAGTGAACTTTTTAATGGTTGAGATCCCCACCCCTAAACTATATATATTTATGATCAGGGTGACTAGGCAAATTAAATGCATTATAGCTCAGGCCCCAGAGTAATACCCCACCCCTAAACCATATATATTTATGATCAGGGTGACTAGGCAAATTAAATGCCTTATAGCTCAGGCCCCGGGGGGTCATACCCCAACCCCTACCTGAAGTGGACTTTTTAATGGTTGAGATCCCCACACTTAAACCATATATATTTATGATCAGGGTGACTAGGAAAATTAAATGCCTTATAGCTCAGGCCCCAGGAGGGTCATACCCTATCCCCTACCTGAAATGAACTTTTTAATGGTTGAGATCCCCACCCGTAAACCATATATATTTAAGATCAGGGTGACTAGGCAAATTAAATGCCTTATAGCTCAGGCCCCGGGGGTGTCATACCCCACCCCCTACCTGAAGTGAACTTTTTAATGATTGAGATTCCCACCCCTAAACCATATATATTTATGATCACAAGACCAAATGATTTTGACTTGCAACTCGGCTGTTGCATCTCTGATGCTTTCTCGATTTTTGTACTACAAATGTAATGATTCCAGGATAAAGGCATATATCTATAACCTTTCAAATATTTTATAGGCAGTAGCATAGCTCCAACAGTCTTTGAAACATACCGTATAGCAAGACGGCTTCTTCCACGAGGATGTGCATATATAACGCTGACGTCATGCGGAGATGTTGGTAATAGATTTCAGATTCTGCTTTCCTCTACCAGTCCATGGTACCAGTTGAAAACGAACCAATCAGTGTTCTATACAGTGGGTATCATATTTGTTGAAATAAACGATCTTTCGATCCCAGTTTCCTTAACGGGAATTACAGTTATATCAACTACGTTGAACTTTGAGTTAATCACTGGTTCCTCCCAATATAGCGAAAATGATGGTATTGCAATAGATGACAGGCACGATAATGAGTGTTTACTTTTTGATATAACTCCCAAAGACGTACATGATTTTATTACATCTGGCTCATTTCTTGGTACTGTATTTGATAGACTCAATATCAAACTTCCGCCATGGCTGCGATTCAGTAAATCTGGTGTTGGAGTGATATCAGTTACAGATCTTAAAACTGATTTAGTTTTTGGAAAACATATTGACAGATTTCAAGATTGTAGAGATGCACCAGTATTTGGTGATCGGTTGTACAATGTATTTCGGTTTGGAACAGACATGTCCTTTAGTATATATGGAAGAATGTTTAATATTCCATACCCACTTGATGGGAACAGATTTTGCCTTATTGTTGACATATGTCAAAGCAACGGAGGAACAGTTATTCTTATGTTGCCACCAGAATCTCGCACTTTGCTTGACGATATTGATATCTTTTCTGCAATGAAGGGATTACGTTTTAGACCAAGAGGGATAGGATTGTCTTTGTCTAGAGATATAAATGTACACTATCATACGACAGAGCTGGAATTATGGAATGGAGATGAATTGTTTCGTTATTCGTATGTATGAATAATTAATTAAACTTATATAATCTACATTTACCATATATATTTACTTATTACCAATAATACATGCACTAATGAAACAAAAAATAAAAGTGCAATTTAATCCAAAGATGAGATTGGACTGGACGACATGATATCATGAACAAAAACTATATTCGAATGTAGTAAGATCGTCGGCTTACATTCGGATTTAGAAAAAAAGAAGTCTGACAGAGTTTTTTCTATAAATTTATAATATTCATCAGTTTCAATATTTATTGTTGAATGACTAAGGATTTGTTTTATTGTTTTTTTGTGACAAAAATAGATGGTCTGTGAAGGACGAAATTTTAGAGCAAAGAACACGATTTCATTTTTCCCATTGTGAATTTCCCATTTTCATGTAACATTCCAGCAGCACCTGCAAATGGAGTATATATCTGTCAGTTAATTTGTCATTCAAGCGCTTACAGTTTCTATCAGTGAGTGAGTTAGTGATTGTTGTTTAACGCCAATTCAGCATTTTTTCAGATACATCATGGCGAGAACAAGTTAATTTTCAATGAGATAATAATGAAATCCTATTTGTTCTAGACCAACACGCTGAGATGAATTTATATAGTGCTAGCACACTGAAACAGATAGACATGTCGCTCCACTCGGACATATTATTCTGATTCCAAGCCAACCCGTCGGTGCTTGCTTAGCGGAGAAGCAACAAATACCAATTTTATAATCTTTGGTTTGACCCGACTGGAGCCCGAACCCACGATCTACCACACTCGAGGCGAGCATTCTAACCATTATGCTACCGATGTGGTTCAGTTTCTACCATGATTTGCTTGATAGAGTGTTGCTGCTAAAAAGGAAACTAAAGGAGACCTTTAGTTTTAATAGTAATTGCATAATTTAGGAACTGTGAAATAGATGTCTCAACTTTTAATTGTTTTCATGGTTTTATTATTTATACAGTTCATACAGAAAAGTGAAATATAAAGATCTGTGTTGTATTGTTGACTTCCTGAATCAAAGAGGAATTCCCAATTGGCACTCTTTAATATAATATGAGTTAATGGTGTTCAGGAAATATTCATGATTTGTTAGATTGAGGAAATATCGATAATCACGGCATATTTTGATATTGTCTTTTTTTTTACTTTTGCTTTTACTCACTTTGAATTTCTTCCAAATGTACTGTTAAAAGTTAAGCCTGTTTAAATTGAACCGTTTTGGGACCATTATTTGTGTTTGATATAGACAGGTTTTTGGTTTATACATAATGAATTTAAAAAGATGTCCTACATTGAAACTTTATTTAAAGTTCAGTTTATTCAGTATTCTGGTTTAATCAGAGTTCGGTTTAGATGGGTTTCACTACATGAATAAAGAGATAAAAATCAATATAATCTATGCTGAAGCATGATTTATTATTTAGGGTGTTTCAGTCAGCTAATATGTGGTTAGGTACTGATATAGAATATACATCAGAGGGCAGTGATTTTGAAGTACAAGTTAATGGTGAAGCAGATATTTTCATCGGAGTGCCAAGCATCGAAAGTGTAAGTTTGAAACGTTCTTGCGATTTATAAAAATGTAAATGTTTTGATTAAGTGAGCACGACGATCATCTGGAAAAAAATTTACACAATGCGAATGCACTAATTCAAAAGGTTTTTTTTTTCGAAGTCTTTATGAGTAAGAAAACAAATCGGGTCAAAATAAGATAATACCTATAATGATCGAATTGATAAGGAACTAGGGCCCGGGTGACTCAATGAGTTAGGTAGTTGAAGGGCCCGGGTGGCTCAATGAGTTAGGTAGTTGTAGGGCCCGGGTGGCTCAATGAGTTAGGTAGTTGGATTATCTAGCAACTCATACAAGCCTATCACCAAATACTGCGTGTGTTGTGCCCGGCTTTGTAAATTACAAAAAGGGTGCACTCGACTCGCAGCCGCAAGATATAAAGTTAACTTGTTGCTTGCTCATGGTCAGTGGTTCTCTCGGGGTACTCCGGCTTCTTCCACCACTAAAACTGGTCGCCATGATATAGCTGAAATATTGCTGAAAGTAGCATTAAAACACAGAAAATCAAATAAAATCAATCATGATCAGGAACTTTCTCATTACGAATTAGTGCTTTCCTCGATAGAGGATTGTTGCTTACAAGACTGCTACCGAAGTGACAATTCGTGGAGGAAAAGTTTAAATCATTGCTTCGAAAGATTAATGGTCGCAATCATGATCTTTAACTATGGAATGTTTGTCTCACAGATGAATTTGGATATATTCCCTTTACATCATACCCGTCTGTTAGTCTTTGTGACTTATATTAGGATATGGTTTATTCATAGCCAGAAATGAAATTGAAAATGATACATTAAATAAAGCTGTATTAAATAAAATAAAAATCAATGACAACCATGCAATATTTGAGGTTCCGGTACATAATGAATACATATTTAAATGTCCTATGTCACATGGTACAATGAAATACACATTTAAAGCACATGTCTGTTATTTTTTTTTTGATGGTTTGGCCATTACAATATTTGTACTCACTCCTAAATTTAGGAAATTAGTAGTATGTATAATCTGTTATTTTATCTTTCAAAACTACTTTCTATAATTAATCTGTGGCCAAAAACAAAATACTACGTAAAATCTAGTGTATCTGTCACAGAACATCTGTTTGCAAGTTATCTTGGAATATTACTAGATTAACTAGATTAACATGATGGGTGCCACTAGTGGAGCAGGAAATGCTTACCCTTCCGAAGCATCCCTGGTTTATAGCGTGGTTTGTGTTACTCGATCTTTAGTTTTATATGTATGTTTTGTGGATTGTTGTTTGTCCTTTTGTACATTTTCTTTTGGCTATTGTGTTGTCTCTTCTTCTACGATATACGGATTCTGATTGGTATCTTTAAACTCTTCTTACATAATAAGACGTACAAATGGTATTCAGGTCAGAATTAAGCTACTGTATTCATCCAGACATATTATTAAGTGGACTATGCAATACATAATTACACATGCTATACATTATCCGATCTAACTGTATTACTTTCAAGGGGTATTATCATAAGTTAAATCCTGCTATTCTGACAAGTGTAACAAGACTAATGAATGCTAATCACTTTTTGTTATTTCGGCAGTTGCTTTTAGATATATTCGTAGAGGAGTGGAATGTTCTTGCACAGTTCAATAAGTTTACAGGAACGGTACAGATAGGATTTAAACTGTTTGGTAAAAAAGTGGAGCTGAACTTCAAAGATTTGGTGATGGCCAGTTTAGAAATATACATGTCGATAGGTGGTGAGTTTGAATTGAACAATAAGTCAAGTGATTATTTCTTTACAATGGTAACGATAACAGGATGACAGTATGGTACCAATATTTTAAATGGATTCATTCATTCATTTCATTCATTTTTATTCAGGCAAATATCAAGCACATGCATTTAAACAAAAAAACATCGCAAAAACATTACATTAGATAAAATAAATAGGTTGAAGAACAGTGCATAACTGCCTTGGATAACACATATAGCATGTAGGCTTATTTCCAAAGGGGTCCATAACTTGTAAATGATAATGATAATCAAGTATTCTATGCCACTTCTAGCAATACTTCAATGGTATCCCTAGAGCAGTGAATACATTCCTTCTTTTATCATGCACTGGCTCTGAAATACTGTTGAAAGTGGTGTTAAGCACCATAAAAGCCAACATATATGATATGTCAAGGTCACATGAAGGTCGTAATAATAAGCAACACATTGTTCATGGCAATGCATCTTAATACCAAATTTCATAAGCAAAAGATGACAGTATGGGCACAACAATGACCACGAAATTCATTTATTTGACCTTGATATACAAGGCATATGAAGGTCGTGATGATACATGACACATCATCTTATGATAATACAGCTACATACCAAATAGCATACACTGCCAATGTGGTCTACGTGCAACAACTGAACAATAGTAAATTAAAAGTATCTTTGTCTTGCATAACCGGTATAGGTGGAAATGTGTGCATCATTAAGAGCAACTGCGAAAATTTGAGTATCCTTTTCATATAGTTTATACTCGGAATGTATTCATTTGTTCGTCCCCACCCTTAATGTTCTAGTTTGTTCTTGTTTTCCCATCTTGAATATACATAATTAATGCTTCATCTCGGTATAGCTTCTCCAAAAGCAGAAGAAAATTCATGTTAACATTTTTAGCTCTCCTGCCCCAAAGTGTTAGGTTACGAGGTAAGGTTTTGCCATCACTTGGTGTCCGCCGTCATTGTTCTTAAATTTTACATTTAATTGTTTTCTCTGAAACCACTAGACCAATTGGAACCAAACTTGATAGGAATTTTCATTGGATGGTCTCCTACAAAATGTTATGTTGGTGATCAGAAGAACATAAAAGAAATAAGAGGCGTAAAGCTGTCAAAAATTCTCTATCCATATATATGGGTATAAATGGTTATATGTTTTTTTATGAGGATTTTTTAATGCATTCCTTCAGAAAATCCCTTTCAGAAACATGCATAACGTTATTATGTAACTATTATTGTTTTTGACCAAAGGGGGGGATTTGAAAATTTGAACTATTTAAATTTTCAACCAGTTTTTATGCAGTTGTTTGGAGTGTTCATCTTTATTTATTAGTTATTGATGGGCCAGAAATATGTTTTTGCTGTTTTATTTTGAAAGAGGTCTAAAAGGGGCCCAAATTCTGAAATTTTACATATTTGAAAGGTATATAGAATTTTTATTTTTTATCCAATTTTGATGTGTTTTTTTTTGCTGTTCAATGGATTGTGTGGAGAGCTTTCGATGGTACGTCGGCGGATATATTTTAAGGTGTTTGAAATAAACTCGACCAAAAATGTGCAGCATGTCAAGATCTACATACCCTGCAATTTTGAAGTAAATCTGATTACCCATTTTGGAGTTATTGCCCTTTTTTCATCAAATTTTCAAAATTTTAATACTTTTCGTCCTTTTTTTCAAGAACTATAAGAGATAGATGTAAAATTTAAACTTTAAACATGTTCAGCATGTCAAGATCTACATACCCTGCAATTTTGAAGTAAATACCATTACCCATTTTGGAGTTATTGCCCTTTTTTCCATCAAATTTTCACAATTTAAATACTTTTCGTTTTTTATTTAAAAAACTATAAGTGATAGATGTTAAGTTTAAACTGCAAAAATGTTCAGCATGTCAAGATCTACAAAAAAAGTTCACAGTTGAAAATGTCTGACAACTGTGTGAAGAGTTAGTCCTCTTGAAATGCATTTTTTGTTGACTTTCACTGCTTTTGGTTACTTAAATAATCAAAGGAAAGCAACTCTATTACAAAAATGTGAAGTAGCAAAAGCTAAATTTTGAGATTCATTGACATTTATGGGTTTTTTTAACAGCAATATTGATAACTTACATTAAAGGGGGGAACCCCTGCACACATTTTTTTGGAGAGGGGGTCTGCAATGACGAGGGCTACATTTGTTATTTTTTGACCGGAGTTGCCAAGTTTTATTGACTGATGTTGTTATTATACCCAGGTGAGCTATACAGGCTCCTGGGAGCCTCTAGTTACATATGAGGAATTTATGAATCACTATAATATTAGATTAAATTTAATAGAATATTTCAGTATTCTATGTGCCATTCCACATAGATGGAAACTTCTGATAAGAGGGAAAGAAAAATTAAACTTAATTGAAAATGACATTGTTGATTGACTGAAAAGGGACCCTAAGCCGTGTTAATACTTTTTTAAAACAGTACATGTTAAATGTAAAAATGCTCCCTTTAAATATACAGAGTAAATGGGAAAAGGAAGTACATACAGGGGTTGTTATTGAAGATTGGAGTTTCATTTACTGTATACCTTTTTCTGTTACAAAAGATACTAAATTACAGGACTTTCTATATAAACTTATACATATAATCTTAATTACAAATTCCTTTCTATATAAATGTGGGTTAACATAAACTGAGCTCTGTACATTCTGTACAGAAACCATAAAAAGTCTGGTTCACATTTTTTGGGAATGTAATTATGTTCGAAACTTTTGATCATCAATTGGCAATTTCCTAAAAATATGTGGTGTTAGCATACCCTTTAATGCAGAGGACATACTTTTTGGCGCAGGGCACTATCAACAATGTTTTAATTATTTTGAAATATTATATATATGTCTGCAGATGCAAATGCAGGGCCCCTAATTTAGAAGGTGGGCTTGAATTCCTGAAATATGCTAAAAATATTGAAAAGGCATCAATGATATATCTGTCCCCAATTCAAAATGAACATGTTGAAAGAAAATGGTTAGATCAGGAGGCGGTATTGAGTGGTTAATACTTAAAATGTATCTATTATACTAAAATATATGTATAACTTAAAATGCTAACTTTGAATTTCAAAAATTATTACAAAACAATATGCTATGAAGACCAATTTGTTTTTACATTGTAACTTTTGTGTACTGAAACATTGTGTAGATAGAATCATATATGTATAAGTCTGTTCTTGGAAAGATAAACAAATTACAAAATTTATTTTGGTCTCATTACAATAATTATTGTAGCAAGTAGTCACTATAGCTTTTTATGCAGAGAATGAAACCACATTGGTTGAGTAATGCTTATCGTTCTCCTTACGAGTGCAGTAGATCATGGGTTCAAGTCCTGGGTGAGTCAAACCAAAGACTATAAAATTGGTATTTGTTGCTCCTACGCTAGGCACACAGCATTAAAGAGAAAGAGCAAATACTGGTTGGCTCGGAATCAGAATAATGTGTCCCATTGGAGCGACATGGCTACCCTCGGACTGTTGTTTCAGTAGTCTAGCACTATAAAAATCCAACTCAGCGTGTTGGTCTAATATAAAGTGGACCTCATCATCATCTCGTTGAAAATTTACTTGTTCTTCGCCATGATATAGCTGAAAATTTGCTGAATTGGCATTAAACAATACTCACTCGCTCACTCACTCACTTACCCTCCCACTCTGGTCGTGATTGTATGGATTTATATCTACCTATACAAGCTCATGGCGAGGTGTACTCGATAAAACATTATCGACTTGCGGCAGGTATGTAGTTTTCTCAGAATATTTCGGTTTCCTCCACCAATAAAAACTAACCGCCATAGTATAGCTGAAATATTGTTGAAAGTGGCATTTAACACTATAACCTGAACCCTTGATTAATAGGATTTCTTGCGACACCACAATGATATAAAACTTTCAACACATGTAGTGGTTTCACCTTAAATCTTTCACATTTTTAAGCATGTATTGAGATGCAAATTTTTCCACGTTACATATCTCAATCTCTTCCAGTCTGGCTCACACAAGGCCAGAATTGATAGGGTTTTTGCACGCCGGGTATTCGCACAAACGGAACCGGAGTTGGCACTAAGAACGCAGGCGTCGATAAAAAATTAACAATCAGGGTAGGTATATGCAAGCGTTCTTTTCTTAGACATAATAATATTTTGCATTGAAATAATTTCGTACAGTAACTGTACAATAAAGTATTCACAGTCAAAGTTTTATTGTGATAAAGTTAATAGTAAATCGGCAACACGGTTGTTTTATCGACCTTTCTCAAATTTGTTTTGATTTTCGAAATTAGATTACTTATATTTTACTGCAGTGAATGCCATTTTAAAAACAAATAGGCCCTTTCTCTTCCGAAAAACCTCCTACAACTTCTGTTAAAAATTGACCTTAAGACATGCGTGTAAATTTCTCATAGCCAATGGTTGATAGGCAATAGGGTACGTCAACTTGACAACTCAGAACCGCGGAGCAACTTGAAAGAATGACACTCAGAACCAGTGCCTTTGGGGGTTATATAAGAATCAGCCTGTCTGTCTGTCCGTCCCTCTGTCCGTCTGTCTGTCCGTCCGGACCAACTTCCAAATCTTTTGTCCGATTTCCACCAAGCTTTGTGGAATTTAAGATCCTGATGTGTGAACTTTGGAGTATAAAGAATTTTATTGTCCATTGAGCTTTACCCCTGTTATGCCTCTTTGGACTTAGAAATTTTGAGACAATTCAGTATGCACTTTGTCATTGCAAATTCTCCTACATGATTTATCAGAAGTTTATGAAACTTTGTACATTGCAAGATCCTAATATGAAGATGTGCACATTAGTAGTATATCCCAGTCCATTGAGCTTTTCCAGAGTTATGCCCGTTTAGACTTGGCAATTTGATACAATTCACCGTGTACTTTGTCATCACAACTCCTCCCACATGCTTAACGAAATGTTTGTGAAACTTAGTATATTGCGAGATCCTAATATGAAGATGTGGACATTAGTAGCATATCCTGGTCCATTGAGTTTTTCCAGAGTTATGCCCGTTTGGATTTGGAAATTTGATACAATTCACCGTGCACTTTGTCATCACAAATCTTCCCACATGCTTCATCAGATGTTTGTGAAACTTAGTATATTGGGAGATCCTAATATGAAGATGTGCACATTAGTAGTATATCCTGGTCCATTGAGTTTTTCTAGATTTATGCCCATTTGGACTTGGAAATTTTATACAATTCACCGTGCACTTTGTCATCACAACTCCTCCCACAAGCTTAATGATATGTTTGTGAAACTTGGTATATTGCGAGATCATAATATGAAGATGTGCACATTAGTAGTATATCCTGGTCCATTGAGCTTTTCCAGAGTTATGCCCATTTGGTCTTGGAAATTTGATACAATTCACCGTGCACTTTGTCATCACAAATCTTCCCACATGCTTCATCAGATGTTTGTGAAACTTAGTATATTGGGAGATCCTAATATGAAGATATGCACATTAGTAGCATATCCCGGTCCAATGAATTTGTCTAAAGTTATTCCCGAAACTATGCACTTGTACATCCTTAGATTCTAATGTGCAGTTATGCACACTCAAACATAGAAATTGTAAGTGCAACTCTTCTGGCAGTCGATGAAAGTTTATATCTTGTTAGATACACATGTGCCGATGTTGGGTCCATCGAGTTTTCCCAGAATTATGAGTCTAAAAGTTGTGTTCCAAATATGTTTTGGCTCAATTAAGATGATTGGGACGAGGGAGTATTAGTCTCGCGTAGCGGACAGTTAAGTTATTCCATTTATGTATCAAATCGGGACTCCTGCATCCGGCAGTACTTCTAGTTTACCATTGTGCTTAGGTGTGCTCAAGCACAGGGTCTCGTTTTCCAGGGGAGCCTCATCTTCCTGCGAAAAAAAAAAAATTACGGTGGATTTTTGCTTATAAATGTGGTGCAATTTTAAAGTTGAAGGCATTTTGTTTCGGAGCGATTCAAGAGATAATGATAGAGTTGATAGCCTATTGGAGTGTGCCACAAAGCAGGCAGTCATGACATTGGCTCAGTGGCATAGAAACCAAATTATTAGGGGCTTCTGGTTATTGGCAAAAAGAAAAGTTGAAGATGGATTCATGCTTACGTGGTGCAATTTTAAATTTGACGGCGTTCTGTTCAATTTGGACACTTATAGAAGAATGTAGTAGCATAAAATAGCTATGGATAGAAATTTACTTTAAGAACTTTATTCTTCAAGTCTTTGCATATGTAGAGAAGCTTCAATCTAATGAGAAGAAAAACTGACGTTACTTTTGCAGCAAATCCCGAAATTTATTATCAAGATTTGTTTCCAACTTGAAACAAAATTAAAAAAAAGTAAAGGGGTAGTTATTCCTTTTTTAATACAAATGTGAAACCTAAATAAGTAATTTGGTCATTATCTGATATATGCAACCTTTGAAAAGATAAAAGCCATTGTGTTGTCTGTCCCTCGATTTACGGATTCTGATTACCCCTTTGGTTATCTTCTTACACCAGAACGGATCTATATAGAACACAATGTTCCTAGTGCCCATTTAGATCGTCCTTTCCGTGTTTCTAGGGCCAATGTTCCCGCTGTTTTAGTGGCCAAATTGAAGTACCCTATACCTATAAACCGTTGGCTATGAGAAATTTGCGTGCATGTTTTAAAGTGAATTTTTAACAGAAGCTATGGGAGGCATTTGAGAAGAGAAAAAAAACAATTTGTCTTTAAAATGACCTTCACTGCAGTAAGATATAAGTAATATAATTTCGAAAATCAAAACAAGTTTGAGAAATGTCGATAAAACAATCGTGTTGCCGATTTACTATTAACTTTATCACAATGAAAATTTGACTGTGAATACGTTTTTGTATGCACAGTTATTGTACGAAATTATTTCATTGCAAAATATTATTATGTCTAAGAAAAGAACGTTTACATATACCTACCCTGTTTGTTGATTTTTATCGACACCCGCGTTCTAAGTACCAACTCCGGTTCCGTTTGTGCGAATACCCGGCGTGTTGTGAGAGATTCTGTTTATTTTTGTTTCCACCTTTCTTGGTACATGATGCTTAATACTACAAATGTGTGATATTAGTGGTGATACTGTTTTATTCATTTTTGAAAATTAGAACCAAATTTGTTTCAAAATATTTTGAGATTGTAAATTGAAAAATTACAAGCTATTTACATTGGCCAATGTTTTTGAGTGAAAATTTTATTTTGAATTTTATGGAAGTTATGCAAATTCTTTCGATTTTGACTAAGGAAAAATCTAGATAACCTCCTCTCAAATCATCTGATTAAATTTGATGAAAATGTTAGAAACAGCAAGAATGAGATGACTTTGTTTCAGAACAAGTCTTATTTTGCTAATTATTCTCCTCTGAATCAAATTAGATGTCCTTATGTGCACATGGCACAATTTAATCTCAAAAGTGCAATATAAGGGTCCTCTTTTTTTTCAAAAGCCATAACGCCAGCGTTTTACCTCTTATTTGGTTTATTGAATATTTAAAATGTTTGTTACTTTTGGAAAATAGGCATATAAGGAATTATATTTTTTCCTATTTTTTGAAGACTAAATTAAACCAAACCAAACTTACCAGTGTTTGTCCAATGTTAGGTAAATTTAATTTCGCAGTTGTGTCGGATAACGCTGACATCTATTAAAGGACTGGGGCCTATAAGGGCCATAATCGGCCCACCTCAGATGTCGATGAAATATTCTCCATAGTATATTCCCAATATATGCTTTTCAAAAATAAATACAGTTAGGTAATATATGCATTTAATTCCTCACAGCGGACCGACAAAGTTAGGTAAAGAAAAGCAATGAACATCATTTTTTTTCAGAATACAGAACTAACGACATATCATTGTATTATAATGCGTATCTTAAAAAAAACCCAAAAATAATAAAACTCAATAAATAAAGAATTTTGACTACTTAATATGCAATGTGGATTGATAAGGAATAAAAACATGTTCCAAAGCTGTATTATGAAATTAAAGTGAACGATTGGTAATATCGCAACGTCACCCATTTTCGACGGTTTGTTTCACGTGATAAAATCTCTCATTATTGTGATCGCTTCACTTGTCAGAGGTTATATTATGATGCTGAAATTGCATAAATGATCTCAAGAAATCTTATCTAGAATATCTTCTTTAAATGTAGAACTATGTACCACATCTATTAATTCACGTTTAAATTGTATTCTTTTTTGTCTGTAATTCATTTTTTTTTTGCAGGTTAAACAAAGCTTTAATCATTTAAAAAGGAATCTAGTGCAGACCAATTTTGGTTTCATCGTTAAATATTTTTGTTCAATTCCAAACTGTCAACTTTATCGTCGAATGCCAATATAAGATAGTAGCTTTGTGATAATCTGGATTGTTGTGCTACATTTGGTGTGCAGTTATTTTCAATAAATACATTTGTTGCCTTCAAAAAATGGAAAAAATCAGACTTAAATTTGACAGAGATGTTTCTTTTCGAAATTGTGCCAGTATATTCAATAAGATCTATAATTATTAATATTTATGTAAATGTAACAGATATGGAGGGAAATATCAGGAAATAAAGTCTTCCAAGGGTCATGGTACAGACCAGTGGAAATGATATCACCGTAGGCAAGGGAAATATCAGTTTCATGGTCCGTACCATGACCCAAGAGCAGTCTGTCTATCCTGGGTTATATACATTGTATAGTTATCACTCGCTTGAGATGATTGTAATATTTATTTCCTGTGAATGTGTCATAAAATGATCCTTTGCGCTGTATAACATAAAATGCTGAGTTAGATTGCTGTCAAATTAATAAAAATGCATATGTATATACCATCGCTACACCCTTAAACATAGGTATAATGACGGCCTGTTACATTTATCTCTACGTGAGACAAGGTATCACATCTGTTAAAGAAGATATATCTGTATATAGTGAATATGGCCGAGGAGGCTAAATGGTTTGTCATTAAACTAATCAAATTATTGCTGCAATGTACCAACGATGTGGTTTTGAATCCTGCTGAGGGACGAACAAAAATTGGTCAGTTAAAAATCTAACTTGAACACTATTGGGTTGAATATTCAGACAACTATGGAAATATATATGAGTGGTCGAGGTTAATAAATGTTTATTTTAGCGTTATATGATATATGTTTTGTCTTATTACACAGGCGTAGAAGACAGAATCTGGTGTGGAGAGGGAGCTAATCCGCCTGGCATATTTGCATCGTTTTTGATAGACATCAACCCATTCAGGAATGTTCCTATCTTCAGAGATTGGGATATTTCTGCAAATAGTCAAATGTACGTCTTCATTACCACAGAAGAACAATTGTCAGTGAATACACAGATAAATATTATTGATGATCTTACAGACATGAGAAATAAGTTACAACGATTCTTTAGCTTGCTAACAGACTTTTTATTTCAGTTCAGTAACCAATTGTCAACCGCTATTCAAAATGCGATTGTAGATTTCCAAAGATCAATTACATCATTCATAGCTCTCCTACATGGCGCAATAAATGGGGAAATTAAATTAAAAGATGTTTTAAGTCTTGCAAAAGACATATGGAAGACATATACTACTGATATTAAACATGCAGCAAAACACATCATTGATGACTTAGAATTTGACATTTCTGTTATTGCGAACAATCTCACTGAACTTATAGAATCTGAAATAAACAGAATTGGTCGCAATATTGATTCCACAGTCTCAAAGATAAGAAGCAGGGTTATGTCATTGGCTAACAGATTTACAGGCTTTGGATTTCGTTTTGCTGCCTTTGTCAAAATATTTTCCCTGGAGTTTTCAGTAATGGATATTGAATTTGTATATTCCATTGATAGTCTTGGTAGATGTAGTCAGTTTCAGAAGGTTTATGAGATTATGAAAGAAAAAAATGCTACCAGGATACTTGCCAGAGGTACAGTACGAAAAAGGTTGGGATACTTTTTATCATATGAAAAAAATGCCTATTTAAGTATTGCAGCCAGTACTGATGGAGATAAATTAATCATGCATATTCATACTGAAGTTGGCATTCTTGGAATGACAGTATCTGGTGATCTTCTCATACATAACAATGGTATGGTAATTAGGGTTGAAGGTAATATATGGGACGTCTTTTTTGCTAGAATTGAGTTATCGGCAGAATTAGGCAAGGAATGGTACGATTTAACGTTCAATTTGAAAGGATCACTTGGGGTTGTTGCAAAAGGAACACCAAATGCTAATAATTTTGAAGGTAGTTTACTAGATGGAATACGACTATTGGCCAGAAAACTGGCTGAAAGTGCCAACAAGAGGCTTAATGCAGCTCAAGACAAGCTATCATCAACACAACATTCATTAAGCACCGCACAACAGAAACTTACTGATGCGCAAACATACATTCGAAAATATCAACGGAAATTTTATGATGCGATCGAAAGTCTTGAAGTCGCTAAAGATAGGGTAGAAAAAGCAAAAGGTCCTTTTCAACAAGCTTTGGAAAGATTAAGTCAAGAGCAAAGAAATATAGATAACCTATGCAGAATAAGAAGGTGCAGTTATATATGTGTACCAGGTTTTCGGTTGGGACGATGTGGCTCAGGTTGGTTTAAATTCCCTTGTCCAAAATGGACTAGTTGTATGTTTCGAATACCAAACATTGTTTGCGAATTGACAAATATGGCTTGCTATGCAGTAAGAAATCTGGCATATATCGCATTGGAAACTGCGAAAGTTTTTGTAAGAATTCCCATGTTGGTGCTTGATGCATCAAAAGTTGCATTATCCATTGCCCAAATAGTAGTTGATAAAGCCAAGGTTATTCTATGGGTAGCCGAGGGAATCCTTGAAGTTGCTAAGATGGGCTTAGAAGTAGTAAAATTCGGTATTGAAGTTGCTAAAGCTGCAATTGAGACGGTTAAGTTTATTGTTCGTGCAGCTTTATATGTTTTTGATCTCATTGTTTCTGATTTGCAAAATCTTATTGATGTTAGAAATTGTGGATTCGAAATACAAATGTCAACAACTGACAAAGCAATGTTTGACGTTTCCTGTGACATAAAAGCGTTTAACTTAGGTCGGACCACATTCCGTTTTGGATTTGATTTCAGACATCCTATTACAAGCATGTGGAGGACTGCAAAAGCTATTGTAAATGCACTACTCGACTCTATTACAAACCTCATTGGTAAACGCAGAAAAAGAGAAATCCCATTTCTTGCGATGTCAAAACTACATCTCATCCTAAAGTTATACAAGAGAGAAGCTTTGAATGATACTAATTTTCAAAGTATATATCTAAATACATCATTATCTAAAAATGAAAGTGACCAAGATTTTCAAAGAAGCTATTATGACAGAGTTTTGCTGTTTGAAAAACAGTGTGCTTTGTTTCAAAATGTCCATTCATTCTTGTTTGAATCTATCAACGATTTGTTTCTTATGTCTAATGAGACAGTTACAATATTTGAAAACATCACACAGTACAAAGATATCATAAATAACAATACAGTAAACTTTAAGACGGTTAACAACATGACAGCAGATTCATTCGGAATAAGTCGCGAATATGCCTTAAAAGACTATAATATCACGTCTGAAGACTTAGATGCAGCTATTGAGGATGTGAAAGTCTCACTATCAAATGACACATTGTTTAATGAACTCGAAAATGTAACAGAATTTGCAAATGATTTATTGGACAAAGAAATTGATGAAGCGAAATCTGTTCCGATTATCCATCATTGGCTAGTTGCAGTGGAAAACCTTACCACCAATTACTTTGACGAAAATGAATGTTCGGATTTTGAAGACTGTGTTTTATACGCTTTTTCACGTTTGTACGATTTATATATTGATGATTCATTGGGCGATGCGGAATTGAACCGAAACCTTACATCTTCACTGGAGAATGAATTCCTTAGACTTATTGTTAATACAACTATGCCAGTGATATCTGTATATACACTGTCAGCTGATATTCTTGATGGCTTGTCAAATTTAAATACATCTCATTTGTTTTGTTCAAAGGCTCCAGAAATTATTAACCTTCCACGGAACATTACAGTTCTCGCTACATCTGACACTAATCTGATATGTGACGCAACTGGAGATCCAATACCACAGATCAAATGGTATCAGAATGATGTCGTGTTAGAAAACCAATCGATATTAGAACTTACAAATATATCAGAACTCCAGAAGGGGACTTACAAATGTACAGCTGAAAATGTTGTGTCACCGGTATCTTCTGAAATATTTGTTACAGTACAGGGTAAGCATATCAAACATAGCAAAGTGAAATAATAATACTAAAAGTCAACTATATTTCTTATGCTACTTAATGTTTTCTATTTGCAGTCAATCATTTTTCAAATAGCAAAAATATATACATTGTATGTTATTTATATTTGGTTGAATTCATCGTTAATAAATCTCTGTGAAAATACAATTGAATTAACACATACCTTGTCATTGATATAGTAAAACAACCATTGATGTGACTCCCATGTATTTGTTCTGACTTTACAGGAATTGTTTGGTCAAATTCTGGTCTGAGTTCCCCCTTTAGAAATTAGAGCCAACAAATGTAGCAGGCACCCTTTTTTCGAAATAGTCATTTGGTAAACCTGTCGATGACGGGATTTTGTAATTTACTGCGAATATTAGCCAAATACTGTATAGCTCCTATTTTTGGCGACGATTTTCTTTTGGCGATTTGACCAAAAGCGCCAAATATAAACATCGACAATATTTCCCAAGTTAGGAGATACCATAACCTAATATCTATTATTATTTATAGGTGAAGTCACTCAACTATAGAGTTTTATTAGAAACCAATAAACGCATTTACAGTATTAAAATCAGCAATAAACAGTTATTTGTTTTGTTGTTAAATTCACTTTGATTGAAAAATGAGAAACATCAGCATTCAACAATTGTTTGTTTTATTGATAAAATAACATTACAATTTGAACAAAGACGGATTCTTTAGGAAGACCAATTAATTAAATCAAGATTAAAAGTTAATAAAATCAATTATCTCATTTTAAAATAATTAGCTTACTGTAATATGTTCACAATAAGTTTTAGAAAAACAAATAAAAATAAAATAAAGAAAACAAAATAGTAAAATCTTTTTTTTTCTTTTCATAAAACTGCCAAATTTTGACACTGAAAATATAAAGTGCTATACAGTAACAGAGCATAGATTAGACCAAATTCCCTCAAGACATCCATTCATGTCATCTTCGTCTGTAAATTTTCATTATTGTCTATCAATATTGCAGATTGTCCACCAGGTACGTTTTTTACATCAGAGTCCTGCATTAAATGTGCAAAGGGTGAATTCCAACAGCACTGGAATGAACGAACATGTATAAAATGTCCAGTTGGATATACCACAATGGAAAATGGATCAATAGATGACACGTATTGCGTTGGTATGTACAGATATGTCGATTTGTTTTTTCGGTTATGATGCCTTTGTTTAAAACTGTATATTTGTATATAGCGTATCATAACATTCAAAGCTTAGCAGCTGATGCAAAAGCTGCTCAAACAGGGCTGCAGTACTCCTTGGGTTGGAGTCATTGCTACAAAAATTATGCGGTCGTCATTGCGATCTAGCTGACCGTAACAAAATATCTATATATCAATGGATCTTTTCCTTTTTACGTAGTCTTTGTCTTTCCTCTATCACTGACTATAAGAGTAACACGACAGTTGTCTTATAAGCTGCAAGAACTGCTTACTTTTCTCAAGCACCTGAGTTCATTCGGGTTTTTTTTGTTTGGTCCATGTCACTCATCTTTTTAGTTTCTGTGGTTTCCTAATAAGGATATTGCACAAAATGACATTACCACACATTACTCTACATTAACTACATTACTCGACTTAAAGGCATACAGGCCGCTATCTTAAAAAAAAAAATGTTTCCCAATATAAGACCTAAACTTTGATTAAAAAAACCATAAAGATATTTTGCAGTTGATATTTTTCATAATATCACACGTAAATAGCCTAGAACGAAGGAAATACGTCGCTGTTTGATTTTCTTCCATCCAGGAAAGAATTCAGTGTTGACACGCCCAATACTCATACAACCTGACAGTGACCTCATGCGGGAAAGCGTTTGCGCATGTGCAAAATTATTTGTTGATGAAGAAAATGTCGGATGTGCAAAAATCAGATCGTGGAAGAACAAAAACATTGAGGGATTCTACATGAAAACGACACAAAAAGGAGGATTCAGCAAAATACAACAAAACCAGATTATTCATTGGACCGACGAGTGAGGGAGGGGGCAAACTTTGGGAGTGGACAGGATGGGCGGCAAGCTTGCACAACTAACAAGCAACAAAACAAAAACAAACAAAAAGGCTTTGAACATCTTGGTAACTAATATTTTTTTGATTTTATGCTAAAAATTCAGCTACTTATAAAACATTTTGCCACAAAAAATTAAAATAGAATACTTTTCTATAAATAACATCTTTTTTTTATCAAAGCCACAGACTTCGT
>MJUT01049406.1:85563-112028 GCA_002080005.1 Gigantidas platifrons | reverse complement strand
TTTTTTCTTCCATAAAACTGCCAAAATAAATATCTGCCAATAAATCGGATTGATAAAACCACCACATGTTGACACCGCAGAATATAAAGTGATATACAGTAACAGAGCATAGATTAGACCAAATTCCCTCAAGACATGCATTCATGTCATCTTCGTCTGTAAATTTTCATTATTGTCTATCATTACAGATTGTCCACCAGGTAGGTTTTTTACATCGGAGTCCTGCACTAAATGTGCAAATGGTGAATTCCAACAACACTGGAATGAACGAACATGTATAAAATGTCCAGTTGGATATACCACAATGGAAAATGGATCAATAGATGACACGTATTGCGTTGGTATGTACAGATATGTCGATTTGTTTTTTCGGTTATGATGCCTTTGTTTAAAACTGTATATTTGTATATAGCGTATCATAACATTCAAAGCTTAGCAGCTGATGCAAAAGCTGCTCAAACAGGGCTGCAGTACTCCTTGGGTTGGAGTCATTGCTACAAAAATTATGCGGTCGTCATTGCGATCTAGCTGACCGTAACAAAATATCTATATATCAATGGATCTTTTCCTTTTTACGTAGTCTTTGTCTTTCCTCTATCACTGACTATAAGAGTAACACGACAGTTGTCTTATAAGCTGCAAGAACTGCTTACTTTTCTCAAGCACCTGAGTTCATTCGGGTTTTTTTTGTTTGGTCCATGTCACTCATCTTTTTAGTTTCTGTGGTTTCCTAATAAGGATATTGCACAAAATGACATTACCACACATTACTCTACATTAACTACATTACTCGACTTAAAGGCATACAGGCCGCTATCTTAAAAAAAAAAATGTTTCCCAATATAAGACCTAAACTTTGATTAAAAAAACCATAAAGATATTTTGCAGTTGATATTTTTCATAATATCACACGTAAATAGCCTAGAACGAAGGAAATACGTCGCTGTTTGATTTTCTTCCATCCAGGAAAGAATTCAGTGTTGACACGCCCAATACTCATACAACCTGACAGTGACCTCATGCGGGAAAGCGTTTGCGCATGTGCAAAATTATTTGTTGATGAAGAAAATGTCGGATGTGCAAAAATCAGATCGTGGAAGAACAAAAACATTGAGGGATTCTACATGAAAACGACACAAAAAGGAGGATTCAGCAAAATACAACAAAACCAGATTATTCATTGGACCGACGAGTGAGGGAGGGGGCAAACTTTGGGAGTGGACAGGATGGGCGGCAAGCTTGCACAACTAACAAGCAACAAAACAAAAACAAACAAAAAGGCTTTGAACATCTTGGTAACTAATATTTTTTTGATTTTATGCTAAAAATTCAGCTACTTATAAAACATTTTGCCACAAAAAATTAAAATAGAATACTTTTCTATAAATAACATCTTTTTTTTATCAAAGCCACAGACTTCGTTGACATAACAGCCTCTCTTACCCAAATGAGTGCACCTGATTCATTTCTATCGATAAATCATGCTTTGTTAAATACGAGAAATGGAAAATGCATTTATTAACGATATGTTCTAATATCTACTTTAGAATTGTATATTACAACGAATCGCACCTTTGCCAAAAACTATCAATAATCGATCGCCATAAGTATGTAGGTATGTATGTCGAGTAATATAGGTACGTCAATTTGCACAACATCCCAATTATGTGTCTTTACATTCTTAGTTCTTTGTTCTGATGTCCGTAGCAAATTCCGAATAAAAACGATGTTCGGTGCGTCTTTACCTCCAGTTGTTTGTATGAGACCTTATGTCTTGCTTATGTTATTTGTGTTTGTTTGCGCATAGTGGTTCCAACATGTATTGACTATATGAGTAACATGTTGTTATATAAGAGGCAGAACTGCTTACCCTTCACGAGCACCTGGATTCACTCTCTGTTTTTGGAGGGGTCCATATTGCTCATCTTTTCAGATTTCTGTGTGGTATTTTTGTGTCTGTCTTCGTCCTGTGTCTTGTGTACACAATATTCCCAGTATATCTGGATTGTCCATTTTTGATTGCCCCTTCGGTTTTCTCTAACGTTTATTCTTTAAGCTTGATTATATAATGTCGTTCTATTTCACGCAGTCATATCTGTGTGGAGTTAAGTTTTCATATCATAAATTATAATACATGTTGTATCTTCAGCTAAACAGCATATCTCAATTCATCACTGATATAGCAGTAATTTTATTTGATCAGTCCCATTTTAATTGAAGTGAATTCATTTAAGATGGTACATTGTTCAATAAAACAAGTTTGAAGTTGTCAAAGTAGTAATCAGAAGACAAACGACAGATAATACAATAGCCAACAACATGTACAAAAAGTCAAACAGTGATCAACAAAGCACTACAAAGAAAACTAAAGATTATGCAACATGTATAACCCGAGGGTGATCTCAGGTGCTCCGAAAGGTTAACCAGTTAGAAGTAAAGTTATCACAACTTTTTAATATAAGCTGGAATTATCAGTACTGAAATTAAAGACATGACATTTAATTGAATAATTCACAAGACCCATGCACTTATTTTCAGTTTCTTCTGCAGAATGTCATATATATATGATCCATTGTCATTTTTTTAAGATACAGTTTTTGACAATTTATTAAATGATGTTTTGGAATTTAGATAACAGATTCAGTTGTGATATATAGATTTCATATCCTCAAAAAATCAAAAGATCATCTTCCATCAAATATGTCTAAAGGTACAAGTAAAAATGCAATTTCAAAAATTAACAAAAGAGTATTTCAAGATAGAATGAGATACAATTATATGTGTATACATGTACACGTTGCTTGAATGGTATGAACAAATATTTCTTCTTCCGTAAATGGCCGTTTTCGGGTTGAGACGAGTTCATGTGCACTCGTCTCTACTTGTTGTGACATCCAATCAGAACGCCTCTAACAAGAACTGAATTTAGAATGTCGCCATGGTACATGGGGAAAGAAATTTACTTTTATTTTTATTTTCTTTAGGAATATGTTACTCAAATGCATTATAATTAGATCACACAATTTAAAGTCAGATACAGATATTGCACATATAGAACCACTTTAAAAAAACAAAAAAAACAAACCGGTAAGTAACGTCACATTGCTGTTAAAATGACGTCACCCTGATGAAAGGGTCATATTATCAGGAATAATACCACACACGACGTTACGGTTATACACCACTGGCGGTAAACTGATCGTGGTGACTGCAGTTACATGGAGGTACAAATAGGTAAGATCGTTTTCTGCTAATTTCTCCATTCTATCGTGTTATTGTTAAGAATTACTTAGCCGCAAGGTTGATCTGTAGGATTTTGTTGTATGTGTGTGTTCTCGTTACCAAGAAAATTGCCGTCGGAAATTTAAGGGAGATAATCGTAACTCCATAAATTATTTTTTGCATGACAATCGTAACAGGATTTTGGATTATCTTCTTTAAATTTCCGAGGGCAATTTTCTTGGTAACGAGATCATATATGGTATCAAGAACACACACATACAACAAAATCGTACAGATCAACCTTGTGGCTGAGTAATTCTTGACAACAACATGTTTGAATGGAGAAATGAGCAGAAAACGATCTTACCTATTTCTACCTCCAACATGTTGTGATCGTCGTAACTGCAGTTACCACGATCAGCTTAACGCCAGTAATACACGAAATGTCGCAGTCAAAGGGTTAATTAAAGGTATTTTTATCGTAAAGAAACTTAATACATTTCTCTGACGTCACACTATTGTTCAAACAGTGGATTATTTTTAAGAATCTACAGTTCATTCTTTTGTTCTTGAATATATGAACTTTAACCTTTTACTATTTTAGGCTTAAAAACTTGTTTTGCTTATTTTGGGACTCTCGTGTCTCGAACCACTGCTGGGCTTTTTAAAGTATACTTCGACTTTCCAAACTTCCATCTTACCACTCGGCTAAGTTGACCACATTAATAAATTCTATAATTAGTATATATAATCCCTTGATAGTAAGCTTTGTTAAAAAAATATCAACGATTTGCTTAAAAAAACAATTGATCAATATATACAAGACACGATACAGCATATTTAAGTTCTGACACAATTTATGTTCAGAACTGACGAGTATTCTCGCAATACAAGAAAAACCAACGAACCGACGGCAACTTAACAAATCAGACAGACCACGGGTGAATATTTGGGACACTTGAAAGACCTTGAAATATCTAAATATAAACGAGAATCGAAAGCACGGATGCCGATAAAATTGTGTTGTTTATTTTTTGTTAATTGTGGCTTATTTAGCTTTCTGAACATTAAAAAGGTAAAAATATAAAATGAAAAGACTGTTGCAGATAGAAATGTATTATGTGAGAGAATACATTCCAACTTGTAGATTCTTAGAAATAATCAACTCGACCCTGACGGGTCTGACGTTGATTATTTTTAAGAATCTACAGTTGGAGTGTATTCTCCACTACACAATATACTCTATGACCTACATTTCTCAGTCACGTACTATGACTTAGTGCACAATAATACCTGATATGTAATTGAGGTATCGATCAATGAAAGCCATACATAGGTGTGCGTATATGAAAATAAATGTTGCTTACGGAAGAAATATGTACTTCTACTTCTACCAGAATGCGGCCACCATCAATTCGTTGATTATCCTGCCACTTTTTGGATGCGCATGCAAATATATACATTGAGTTTGAATTTTTTTGAAGTGCTTTACATATATATACAGTGAAGATAAAAACATCTTGGAGTGGTTTAGAATAGTTCCTGAAGGTGAGCCTGGAAGGTTTCAAGGCTCCCGATGGTGACACAGTTGTCCGGTAGTGCATTCCAGTCTCTGATGGTTCTAGGAAAATAGGATTCTTTTCTTATTTCTGTTCTGCAAGATGGTATTTGGTAAGCTTTTGTGTTGTTATTTCTGGATATTCTGTCTGGTGGAATTAGACGATCCTCTGTATTTACTAGTACCAATCCATTTACCAGTTTGTACATCATTGTTAATCTCGCTATTTTCCTACGATCTTCCAGTGATTTCCAATTGAGATCTTTTATCATGGAGCTGACGGATGATGTGTTGTGATGACGATTTGTCACATATCTCGCCGCTCTTCGTTGTACCATTTCTAGCCTGTTCTTATTGTTCTAATGGTATGGATCCCAGACTGAACTAGCGTATTCGACTGTAGGTCATACCAGTGATTTGTATGCTGTTTCTTTTATGTGTTGATATGGAACATCGCCGGATCTTCCACTCGTGATAGAAATTGTTCATGTCTTTCCACTCGTTCTGCTGCGCTCCACTCGTGAACAGACATACACTTTCTATCACTCGTGGAAGATCCACCAGTCTTCCATATCAATGTATGAAAGAACCTATTATACTTAACCTATGTTTTCTATCATATTTCAGAAATTGATGAGGATTTATTGACCATTGAGGTAGTGGTTGGTTTAGTCAGCCTGACATTTGTAGCAGTAGTGGTTATCCTTATCATCTGCATATTGAAGAGGAGAAGTCTGAAGAGAGTTCAAAAAAGGTACTGGTATTTGAACATAATCAACATCTGTATGTAAAGATACGGATGTGTCTGTCACCCAAACAAATGTGTTCCTACATATACAGCACTTATGTGATCAAAATGTTAAAGAAGAAATCATTGGTAATCACGAGTCAATCTAGTCTTCGTTTGGTCTTTTTACGATAGATGAAGAATGTGATCTTCCCTCATTGTACTGGATATTAAAATTGCACAAGTTTCCATATAAGCAATTTTATTTTAAGGGAGCTGCCCAGTGTTCTATCAAGCCTTTATCTAAACTTTTCGTACAGCTGACAAAAAGCTTCTAGAGATATCATGACACCACCTTTTCTAGCACTAATTAATATCTACAACGGATCAAAATGATATGCAACATTTTTAGGATTACGATCATAAACGAAATTTGTAAGGTGTGATATAGTATTTTATACAAGCCATAATGTTTTAAGAAAGATCCAAATGTCTGAATACAAATGCTATGATGTAACAAAACATAGCAAAACAATTCATAAATATTTTTTTTATATTATAATTTATACGTAATATCAAAATATGGCTAATTTCTTTCAGGCCATGCACTATTGATCAGCCGGCACATATGAAGAATAATCAAATCTATGGACTGGTAGATATGGACATGGACAAGTCTAAATCAACACTGGCTGAACCTGGACTAAATGAATGATTGACAATACTATTTACATGTGCTTTGATAAAAACTAACATACAATGTAAAACTTAGGTTTATTTAACCATACATATAGTTTAGTTTTAGTAATCTTAGTTTCGGATTTACATTTCTGTCCTTGTTTTTATCATATGCTCGGTAATATATTTTTTGTTCATTGTGTGTATCCAGGTAACACTGACGAGACTCTTTTGTAAAAAAAATAATTAAATCATACATCATGAACAATAAAACCACACAGCAAGTACGCATCTGACAAACCGCAAATTACTCTTAAGAGAAATGACAACTTTGGAAGCTGATGTACTGATTTAAAAGAAGCACAACAATGTGACGGGATTAAAACGGTTCATCTGGATATTATCATTCCAATCTATGAAAATAATATCTCTTTTCAAAATTTACCTACTTTAAATGTCAAAAATGCAAAGTACAAGATACATCTTTAAAGGAAGTCTCCAGTCAGTTGAACAATTATTATAATTCAATACATGGTAACTTTTTATTCGTAAATAACTAATTATAAAACAAAAAACATCTTTATTAACATTAATATACCTGATTAGAAATGTGAATATTTTGAATGTCTTGTCATAACACCTCTTCAGGTGATGTTACAAAGTCGGTTTCATGTAAATTGAATAAATAAGGTATCTGACCCTTTCCAACCTCGAGCCCTTTCGAATATGTTTTAATATCAGATCAACTGCAATACAATACAATGTTTACAATTTGTATATCGTCCTAAATTTATTCTTAATAATCCCATCCTATATTACATATTCATCAAACAATGTGTTGACAAGGATAGGATCGGTAATTACAAAAACAATTCTTCACACACTTATAATGATGGTAATTGTCAATAATGTTTATTTATTGTCAAAAACATATACATTGTATATACAAATACAACATATAACATGAACTCGTTAGAGCTCTTTAAGCAACTTGATATATTTAAAAACAGAACAATGACCACTTACACTGTAAGTTAACACTTGCATAAGTTATTTCACTTTCAATACTTATTAATTTTACGTGTGTAAATCTGTAATAAATTAGATGCCAATGAGTTCCAAAAGGATACAAAATGAATGCCTCCATTGTTTCTGGAGGTTTGACACAATGTGTTGTAATCTAGAAACCGCAGGTGTATACATCTGTTGGGAGTAATGTAGAAATATTTTGACTAATTGACAAGTAAATATATATCTTACGATAGGTAGTGTGATTAACGAAACAATGCCAGAATCAACAGTCAGGCACATGATTGGATTTAACCAATAAAATTATGGGTTAGGGTTATGGCGCCAATTTCAAACAATTTTAAGTTTTATTGTAGGAGGAAACCTGAGTATCAGCAGAAAGCCACCGACCTGCCGCAAGTCAGTGACAAACTGTATCACATAATGTTGTATCGAATATACCATGAGCGGAACTCAAACTCACACATTTAGGTGTGATTGGCACTGATTCCACAGGTAGTTGTAAATCCTACTATTATGCGATCACGGCCATGATATAAAATTATGTATTTTATATTATCATGTAATAATGTAATTAATATATAGAATACAATGTACGAAAGACAAATGAGAATTACTGTTTTATTCACAGTATTATCAATCAAACCCTGAATTCAACATATTTTATTTGTTCAAGATTTTAGCAATTGGGATTGGGGACAAGTTATGACAAGCATTATTTAATATTTCATCAAAGCCTG
The DNA here is from genome assembly GCA_002080005.1 of Gigantidas platifrons. Classification (NCBI taxonomy): domain Eukaryota; kingdom Metazoa; phylum Mollusca; class Bivalvia; order Mytilida; family Modiolidae; genus Gigantidas; species Gigantidas platifrons. Next base: position 104,074 of record MJUT01049406.1, on the reverse strand, counting down.
AACTAGACAGATTTGTTTTTATTCAATGCTTTCTTTGTGTTTTGTGATGTTTCCTGATATTATACAATGGGTTGTCCATCTGACCATTATGTCGGTTTGTTTGTTGGTCCGACTAATTGTCTGTGTGAAAAACAAAGCTTTTTTTCTATTTTATAATTCTTTTTTGCATGGTAAGGGCATATTTGTTTTTACCTTTAATTTTTTTTTCTTTTTCATTTAAAGTTAATATTGCTAACACGTTCATTTTTTCCCAGCTTAATGTTTATATTGTAGTGGTGTTTTAATTATCAATTTTATTACTAGAAGTGTAATCGTGTGAATTTAGTCTAGCCATTCAACGGGACTTTCTTTAGTCGTAACAATAAAATATAGTGTTTCCATATACATTTTGTACATTTTAAATCCCTATATATGATCCTCCATTGATACAAATTTTACTTAGTACTGACTTGTAGACCTGTTATTTTGTCGAGTGTAGAATATTATGATATATAGTGTAATTACACCAGTCATTCTAGTTAAAGATTTCTTTTACTTTTTATTAAGAGAAATATTATACTTTATAAAATCCAATTTCGAACAGCTCCATTTTTTAAATTTGTATAACTTGATTTTATTGTTTTTAATTTGTCAGTTTTTTGTAGTTTGTTTTTTATTTTACTGCTTATTTGGTTGTCTTTTTTTTCAAGAATAATAATTAAAAGTATCATAATTTTTCATGATTTTGGTTTTTATTTGCATTCAGACACTTTATGAGGATGGTAACAAGTTGGAGAAAGTTGATGCAATAATTCCTTGGTATTGATGAACAGCTTGATGTTGTTCAAATGTATCTTTATAGTCCTTTTATCCAATCCCTATCGATCCTCGAGTCAAATCTGTTATGTATTTGGTACTGTTATTTTTTTGGCTAAAGGGAGATTTCATTCAATTTTTATTTACTAAGGTGGTATATTGGTTTGTACCAAATAGAACAAGTTTGAAGATACCATAGGGGTAATCAGCAGCTGTAAATCATAGAAGGACAGACAATAATACAATGGTTAAAAAGGGACAAAAGGACAAACAATGATCTAGAAAATCTAAAAACCACACTAGCACCCCATGTAAGATAGGTTTGAAGAGAACAAAGGGTTAATTAGAAGATGTAGATCATAGAACGATAGACAATTCAATGGACAAAGGAGAATCACTGAGTGAGTGATTGTTGTTTACCGCCAACTCAGCAATTGTTTAGCTATATCAAGGCGAAAACAAATTAATTTTCAATGAGATGATAATGCGGTCCTCTTTATACTAGAGAGGGTCATCGTGGTCGTGATCGTATGGCAGTTGGAATTATAACCACCTATGCAATCAGTGCCTATCACCAATGATGTTGTTAGTTCGAATCTCTTATCAGGGTGAAATGTACAACATTCGTTTTCCAAAATGCATTTGCAACTGGGGTACTAGTTCTCTTTGACTCGCCAGCGATATAAATAGATCACTGGTTCTTTGCATGCATAAACCAATTTAAGATCCACGAGATATATTTTTTTTAAATCATAATTTGCTTAAGCGCACATAAATTCATTGATACAAAACACTACATTTCTCGCTATTATCAGGGCGATACCTCTATCAAGGTGTATTCTTAGTCCACAAGTGTATCAAGTACTCACAGATACCAATTCGTTGTTTTACTAAGGGCTCCTTTTATGTTTGTGCCGTAAAATAGTTTAAATGTTTTGGCTTTTCATGTTTCGACATTTGTTCACTTCACAGGAATTATAGCTACCAAAAAGCCAGGACTTGGATTCCTATACGTGATAGTCTATTTTGTGTTCAATGTTTTGATTTTGGTGAAATTGTTTACTATTCAAATTTTCTTTTTGTCATTAAACATTAAATAAAATGGAAAGCAAAATATTCCACACTGTCGGAACAATTCCAAAAATCAAATTACATTATCATAGAAAGAGACAAAATTGATACCTATAATACATGACTGGCTTGTGACATGCACTTCAAGAAAAAGTGGCGGTGTTAAACTAGTCTGATGGGCCCAAAACATCCCTCATAGTCAAATGATACAGTCATGCAAGAATTGTCCACATCAATTCTAATATATGTGTATATATACGAAAGGTATGAAAGTTATTGTAATTCTAAATTTAGAGTTAAATGTATGATGTTAAATTGTTCAAAACAAAGCAACTTGCCAGACAAAACTAACCTCACCACCACCTGCCGACTCAAATAATACCCATAAAAGAAACCAGACCAGAAAGTGCAAAACTATTTCATCCAAATAACACCAGGAATACTCATAGAAAGGGAAAGGTTAGTTAACCAGTGTTGCATGTCATATAAATGAAAGTAATTGCATATTTATACTAGTAAGACATTCTGAGGTCAGTGGCAATCATGGGTTTATTGATTCAAGTCATACGAAAATCATTGCCTAAACTGTATACAGACATGTTTCTAATATGGTTTCCTTAAGTGTATTTGAGGAATTTCAATCTTCGACGGGTGACTGTAATGGGGAACAATATGGTGACTATTTCTAAACACTTGGCCACGTTCTTCAATCTGGTTTTTAAGCCAGGTCTTGTACGATTTTTGTTTCTTTGTTATTTCATTAGACAGATAAAGACCTCCTTTTTAAACCCTACTTTAACCTTGTATATTTTGGATTCCCAATATTTTGACACGGGTATTATTTACGCGAAATATAGACGTTATTGAGGTTTTCATGTAGTGCACGTACATTCGGGTATTTAAATGTTTTTAAAATGTTGCATCTAACACACAGTGTCAGGCCGAGAGCTTCAGTTACAAGTTTATAATTGCGCATGATATGTGTTGATATGATAGTGCATTTATTTGTATAATAACAAGTATAATAATATATTAAGAAATAAAAACGTATATATCTAATTAAGTGCGCACGACACGTTCCAGGAATAACCTTCATCAGGTAAGATCAAAATCGAAAGATTGGAAAGCTAAATAATTAAAAATTTGGAAGCAATGAAACTCCATAAAAAATCCCTGGGTGGGGGGTGAACACAGGAGCTCGGTAAGTAATACATGTTTCCGATAAAAATACTCGTCGTGCTACTCATAGTCATGTCCGGTAAATGTCTTGTGGGTCATAAACACAATACAACTTGTTTTCATCAGAATGTCAAGTTAATTGTCCACTAGACATAACTCTAGATGTTATTTTCATTTATGGTGATAAGAATAATGGAAAGAAAAATATTCAACTTTATTTTGAGAAAAATATATAAATACAATATCAATTCTTTTCAATAAAAGTTTGAAGGCAATGGAAATATATAACTCAAAGTAGGATAGACAATATAATGGCTAAAAGAAAAAGGACAAAAAGACAAACCTTGGTCGACATAGCACTACACAGAACACTAAAGATTGAGTAATATGAACCAACGAAAAAATGGGAGTGAACTCAGAAGCTCCGAAATGGTAAGCAGTTACTCCTCCGTCAAAACTATAATTTAATAAATAGAGGTATGTGTGTAAATGCATATGTAAGTATAACCTGAGGGGATGCGTTATTCACAGCGTCACCTGGCATCACTTCCTATGTGTTTCGTGTTGTCCGAGCTTCTGTTTTGAACTGTGTAATATAGCTACATTTGTATTTGTGACATCCCATTGCTCTCTTCTGACCTTGACACTAAGGTAATTAGGTTATGATTTGTTTCGGATCTGGGATTTTGTTGTATATCTACCTTCTGGTGGCATTATATTTTTGTTGCCTGCGTGGAATTGCCTTTATTACCTTAGGGGTATCCATTTTGCCGCTTTCTACCCTTCTGATATATATTGTTAGAATTGTTCAGACAGTTTTGTTTTTGTGTTTTTCATTATATTTCCTATATAAAAAGTAAATGGAAGAAACCGGAGTACAAAGAGAAAAAAATATGAACTTCAAAAGTGACCAATACCTCTCTGTAATTTCGGCAATCGTGAAAAATAAAACTGTTCTTCTAATAGGCACTAATTGAAACAATTGTAATATTGATGCGCACCAATGGTATCGGTATTAAACCCAACCACGATTCAATCACGGTGGTGGTGGTACATAGGTATTAAATTAAAAAAGACAAAGAGCTTATTGTATGCAAAGAGTCAGTTAGTGGGTGATTGTCGTTAAATGCCAAATCGGTATTTTGTTTTCAGAAATATCATGGCCAGAACACGTTAAATTCATTGACATGATGATGTCTACTTTGCACTCGGGCCAACACGCTTGGTTGGATTTTCATAGTGCTTACTCACTGACACTACATCCCACGTACAAACATGTCGCTCAACTCTGACACATTATTCCGAGTCCGAGCTGACAAGTATTTGCTCTTTCTCCTTAATGCTGCGTGTTTAGCGGGGAAGCAACAAATGACAATTTCAAAGGTTCCACAGATTGTCTGGAATTTATGTATGATGACGATCTTCCCCTGGACCAAGTCTTCTGAAACGCTGCCAATCACAATGAGATGAAGAAGAAGCAATTGTGTTATTTTTTTAAATTTTATATGTACTGCTTTAACCATAAATAGGATGAAGCAGATATTTAAGTATTAGTAGTATCCTTAACTTCAAGTTCATTTGGATAGATTCGATGTAGCTAATCACCGAATCGATAATTTTTCAGTGACAGAACATCATTTATATAGCGGAAGCTGGAATAAAAAATCTGGGCTAATTATCTATCTTTATACTTGAGACGCCCTTGAAGGACGTCTGCCTCATAAACATGTAGAAACAAATCAGTGAGTAGCGGAGCACAATTCGTACCCATTGCAACACAAGTCCACCAAACAGGACAAATACGCCAAATGTTATTTTCTAATGTACATTAGGCTTCTGACAAAGGACATAACTCCTACTGACTTTGACGAATTTGTAAGACTGCCATCAGTTCAGTAGCGTAAGTTTGAAATGTCAGTGTTCAAATGACGTCACTCTCTAATTCAACAACATAAACGGATGGACCTGGTGTATGAAATACGGGTCTATTATGTTAGGTAAAATGTACATAAATTCACTGTTATTAAATAAGTTTATCCTAAATGATAGACTTAATATCAAATGACAGATATTAGATAAGGTTCTATCGATGTTCAAAATATTTGAAAAGAAAACATGGAGAAAACATCAAAGCAACTGGATAAAATCAGAAGTACAATTAAAAATCGAAATTCAGGAAATGTGTCTACATGAATGATTATTTCCATGGAATGCTTTTATCAGGATACTGGGGTTTAACTAGTTTATTAAAACTAAGGTTCTCCTCCCTCAGGCATAGCTGACCAATGCCAAGTTTGGCTATTCTTTTTAGGCCCTTTGGTTTACTTGCTCTCAAAACTTTTTACATTATTTGGCTTTCCAACCTTTCGATTTTAAGCGTACCTGATGAAGGTCATTCCAGAAACCCGTTGCGCGCACTAAATTTGGTATCTACGTTTTACTACCGATCAATAGTGTATACATTCTATAAACAAATAATGATGACAGATACAGACCTTAATATTGGTGGAATTGTTAACCATCACTATTTAAACTTTCTTTTCAGAACCATATAAGAATGGTTGGTTCAGAGTCAAGATAATGTGTCAGAATGGAGCTACACATATATCTACGGATTGTTGTTTCGGTCAGGTAGCACCATAAAAATTCAACTCGACGTATTGGTCTAGTCACCTCATAGAACAACAACTTCTACTTGTCATGATAGGACTGGACATCTGCTGATAAACAACAATCACAGTCACGTATTATACCTCTGTGTGACCTCTATGTTTATTTCATACCATTACTTTGTCCGGGTGTAAAGTCATTTAAGTACATGTTTTGAAGGAAGCGCACAATTTCATTGGTCAATTTCAACCACTGAATATTAGTAATTGTTAATTGACGTAATGTTAGAACTAATATGTTGATTTCGCAAGACATTAAGATAAGTAAACAGGACATACCTATTGATAAAGATAACACAATGTATATATAAATACCTATAACTGTATCTTAACATGAAGATTCAATACTAATAGAAACCTGTAAGTATTAGAGTAAGATAACGATCACTTAGGTAGTCGGGGGGATGTTTTATGTTTATATTTTTTTTTTTAGGTTATGGATAATCTAGTTTAACCCCGCCACAATCGTTAATTGAAGTGCCTGTATGAAAAGTATTGAAAGTAATCATCATGAGTTGTCTATATTTGTGTGATAGGGACAGTGCCGGATTTAGATAAAGAGAGGCCCTAGGCTATTCCACTTATGAGTCCCCTCCCACTGCTCCACCTTTACGACTGGAGGAAGATGGAAGTGTGTTTAATCAATTTCAATAAAGGCGAAGATGATGAGGGGTGTTTAAAATTCTGAAATGGAGTGCAACTGTGTAAGGAAAATTCCTGAAGGGTTGTTTAGAAAGTACAATGCGTTATGACAGCATAAAGGTGAAAGTTCAATAAGTGTTAAAATATTATACACCTTGACCGGAGGCCCCCTAAATTTTGAGGCCCTAGGTTTCAGCCTATAGGTAAATCCGGCACTGGTTAGGGATACCTATTTTGCCTCTTTCTATTATTTTTTTATTGGATTTTGGAACTGTTCCGACAGTGTAGTATTTTCTTTATCTCCTTATTCATATCCAAATTCAAAATACAAAAATAATTTGTAATATTTGTAATCTCACAGTACATACTGCAATGTAACTGAAATAGAACACTGAAGTAATACATGTATGTGTTTTAATTTCATTTTCAGTTACTTTTTCTTAGTTTTAATTTTTGCAATACACTAGCATCTAAAACACCATCCAAGGGGGGTTCATATTATCAACCGACTAATCAACCAATCAAATCTTTAGATATTGAAAACGAGAACACGCTGATGAGAGCTGCCATCCGATTGGATTACCTACATGAAACACATACGTGATATTGCTTGATCTTAGTGTATGTCAAACGCATTTATATATTGTTTCTTTGTATGTTTGAAGGTGTTTAACGCCACTTTCAACAATATTTCAGCTATATCGTGGCTGTCAGTTTTATTGGTAGAGGAAACCGGAGATTCCGGAAAAAAACACCGACCTGTCGTACTTCACTGACAAACTTTATCACATAATGGTGTACACGTCGCCCTAAACGAGATTCGAACTCACAACATCAGTATTGATAGGCACTGATTGCATATTTAATTGTAAATCCAACTACCACGACCACGAAGGTCCCCAAAGTTTTAGAAAATAGAGCAAACCTCTAATTGTACAATTAGATCGTTTCAATTTAAAACCTGTAAATAATTTATATAAGCTTCAATGACAAGTTTGATGAATATCAATCATATTTATCAAACTTGTATCTTACACTGTAAATTGGGTGTGATGAAACGCTGTGTGTACAGAATCATGTATGTATAAATCTGTTCTTAGAAAAATAAACAAATTACAAAAAAAGCTTCAATGACAAGTTTAAGAAAATATATACATATTAACCGAAAGTTTGTCCAAAATTAAGTTATCAAATAAATTACGTCATTCCGATACTGTCCTTACACATTAAGGTACACGTTGATGCATAACAACCTAAAAATCTAATTTTCATTCCCAAACATTCATGAATGTGATACATAGCGTCTAATAGTGATGCGATTTACACAACTGACGAGACACGATACAAACAATTGTACAAACACATTCATGCATATAATACGTTTATCTACCATTCCTAAATAATATAATTATTAATAAAACTAAGGTTCTCCTCCCACAGGCATAGGTGACCTTAGCCAATTTTGGCAATCCTGTTTAAGCCCTTTGGTTTTATTGCAAACACAACTTTAAATTATTTGGCTTTCCAATCTTTAGATTTTGAGCTTCACCTGATGAAGGTTATTCTAGAAACGCGTTGTGCGCACTAAATTTGATATCTACGTTTTTTTTTACATAGGTTACAAGATGGTTAATACTGTTAGGTTTGATTAATATATTTACTTTTCTGAACATTTTGATATTCAAAATAGATCTATACGTCACAGATAGTGCTACGTCACGACACAACATTTATTTAAACGTTTCATTCATCATTCGCTGTCAATATCCGATACCTTTTTTTTTTTACTATTTATTTTCCTCTGGTGGATAATATATTTTATTCTACATAAGTGAATTCTTTAGATTAGATTTCTACCAAAATCATTTTTTTAAATAAAAAGACGTATTCACCGCCTCAGATTTAATATTCACCGCGATAATTGTGACGTGTTACTATTTTTGGAACATAGATTTTTTTAAGGAATATTCTATTTTAATCAACCAATGAAAAAAAAATTGTTTACTTGCCGCATCCGTCAATACAAAAACAAAATGTGGTCTGTAGATGCAAGACGTACCGCCGGTGCCCAAAACCAAGATTTGCCACTTCAATGTCGAACGGAACATTGAAAACTATTTTAAATGATAAAGATTCAGATAATAACATGGTGATGGAAACAATATTATTCCACTCTATAATATTTATTCTACTTATAGAGAAATTCGATTGGTCGAAACAATCCCACGTGACACAACATCGTATTTCCCTCTCAACAACATCGTATTTCCCTCTCAACAATATCGTATTTCCCTTATTCGAAATTCTCAAGATTTAACGCTCTAGTCATATAACGGTATTCCATGTTAGTAAAGATAACTCCAGAGATGTTCCGAAATAATAATTTTGTAAAAAAAGATGGCCAAAAGTTTCCTATGGCAGAATTCATCAAAACGTTGCCCTGGTGGAATAAAACATTCATTTCCCTTGCATAAGGGAGATATGAAAATGTGTTAACCCTAGAAATAGTCATATTTCCCTCGGGCGTTGCCCTCAGGAAATATGACTTTTCTCGGGTGAACAAATTATTTTCATATCTCCCCTATGCAAGGGAAATAAATGTATAATGTAGCACTACGTCAGGCCAGTGGACATGTAATTTTTTTATTTCAGAATACCACTATTACCTCGAAATATAGAATAAAACAATTTCTGTCTTTCGATTCTGTAAATGTGTCGGGATTAATTGACTTTTCAAAAAAAAAAATTATATTCACTTCGCCCTTTCGGGCTCAGTGAATATCATTTGTTTTCAAAGGTCAATAAATCCACACATCTACCTCATCATAAGACAGTAATTGTATAATCATACAGTTCCCTGCAATGTGAAACGAACGTATGAAATGCTCCTTTGAAGTATTTCCCAGTGACACAATGACGTTTTATATTTATTAACGACGACGTTATGAGGTTTTACCTGTATTCAAAGGTGATGATGTGACGAATGTAGAACCGATTAAAGTACATCTTGTATCACACATATGTGTATGATACAAGGTTTTGTATCGGGCGGGCTGTATCGACTGGTTAAAGTCATATATTTCTATAGAAGACGATAAATAGTAATATAATATTCCTTCTGTTCAGTCAGTTGAACAATACAGGACGGGGTGAGTATCTAACATGACAATCAATGATTTAAACAACAGATATATTAATTCTTCAGATGATAATTCAATAGATATTTTTTTCTAATTTGGATACAAAAATATCTTTTCTTGTCATCTAATGGTCTCTTAGCAATATTTTAGCGCGCATTGTAATTTTATTAACATACACACTTTGATCTTGAATATCTATCAAGAAAAGTTTAAAGTTACCAAAGGGGCAATCAGAAGCCTGAAGGAGGACAGATAATACAATGGTTGAAAGTAGTCACAATGATCTACAAAATACTAAAGATTAAGCAAAACCAACCCCATAAAAAACCAGGGATGAAATCAGGTGCTCCGGAATGGTAATACATTCCTCCTCCAGTAGTGGCATCCGTTATGTTAGTAAGTTGAAACAAGATAATTATATTGCTATTAAGAAAAAAGGAAAATATATTTAGTATTTGATTATTGAATATTGGATTATTTAATACTGCGCACTAAATTAGATGTTAACATTTTTATTAGTTAATTGCTGACTAATACAAATTTGTAATTACGTGAATTTAAGCTATTTTCATACATCCGTTAATGCTTCCTTTCCGGATGTTTTTTGTAAGACAGAGTCTATATAATTTAGCATGTACTGCGTATAATTTCATTTTTAGCTGGATATTAATAAATGGGAAGTACAGATATATAATGAAAGATTCTGGGTTATTGTCATTTTATTTAATCTTTTAAGTTTTTTGTGTTGTCTTCTTACGTGTCTTTCAATTCTTAATTCCATGTTGTGATGTTCGTTACGATTTCCGTATAAAACTGATGTTCGGTTTGTCTTTACCTCCATTTGTTTTAGGATGGATCACGAGTGTCTTATTTACGTTATTTGTGCTTGTTTGAGTATAGTGGTGTCCTACGCATATTATGGTTTTGTTTTGTTTGTCTTCGGCTTGTGCCTTGTGTACCCAATGTTGCCAGTTTCTCTGGATTGTTCATTCTTGATTGCTCCTATGATTTTCTCTAACGTTGAATTATCAAATTCAATACTTAAAAATGCACTTTCCGTTTTAGCAATAAACAAAATGTCATTCTCATTTGTAGATACAGTACTAGACAACACATTAAACTGTTTATTTTTTAAATTTTCAATACTGTGTCATCTAAAATGACATATTAACAGTACAATTGTTTGATTTGTTAAAAAAAGATAATACAAAAATAAAATGTGATTCTAGTGCTAGTAAGGGCATTGAAAAACATTTCTAAATATTTAAGCTTACAAAAAAGTAGATATTCAATTTAGCGCACATGACGCGTTTCAGAAATAAGCTTCACTTGGTATGCACAAATACAAGAGATTAAAAAGCCAAATAATCAAAAGTCTTTTGGGCCATTTAATTAAAATTAGTGGTTTTATGTTTCATTTTGTATACCAGAAAAAAAAACCCTCTTTGTTCATGTTTAATCTTTACATTACATGAAAATCTTTTCGTTTCAGTTGATAACCATGAAGCCTCTCTCTGTGTTGATCTTCTGTGTTGTTTTGATAAGTCTGTTGAATGTCCAACCATCACATAGTATGTCTTGCTCCTACTGTTTTCAACAAGCAACAACATGCAACAATAATTGTTACCAAATGTTAAGCAATATTATCGGAAATATTGGCAGAAAACGAAGATCGTTCTCCTGTTATGACGTGTGCACGAAGATGCACGAAGCCTGCAGTAAAGGATGCACGTAACTGTCATAAAAGCCGATAGACAGAGAGAAAGAGAGACAATGATGATGGACCTTAGACGACTGTATAATAATGTATTGCTATCAACTACAGCTGAATAAAATTCAAACTAAAACTGTATTTATCTTTGCATGTGACTTTTAGTTGTTATTGTTACTTCGTAAATGGGACGTCGTGGTCGTGATCGTATGGTAGTTGGATTTACAACTACCTATGCAATCAGTACCTATCACAACCAACGTTCGAATCCCACTCAGGCGATCCAACATTATGTGATAAAGCTTGTCAGTGCCTTGCAACAGGTAAGTGGCTTTCTCCGGGTACTCAAATTTCCTCCAACAATAAAACTAAGCGCCACGATTTAACTGAAATATTGTTGAAAGTGGCGTTAAACACCATAAACCGACAAAGCCCACCAACCATCTACTTTGCACACTGCCGTATCAGTGGTGTAATGGTTAGTGTGCTTGCTTCGAGTGCGACAGATCGTGGGTTCGAAACCCGAGTGTGTACGAGGAAAGACTAGTGTTGGCTCAGCATCAGAATAACATGTGCAAGTGGAGCGACATGTCTGTCCGTGCACTGTTGATTCAGTGGGTTAGCTCTATGAAAATCCAACTAAGAAGTTTGTCTAGTACAAACTGGACATCAACATGTCAATGAATGTAACGTGTTCTCGCCATGATATTCCTGAAAACAAAATACCGATTTAACAACAATCACCTACTCACTGACTCTTTGCATCCTATAAGCTCTTTGTCTTGTCTATTATAATACTTATGGGATATCACCATCGTGATTGAATCGTGGTTGGGTTTAATTCAATCTATACCATTGATGCTCATCAATATTACTATAGCTTTAGTTAGTGCCTATTATCGGAAGTTTTACGATTCCCGAAATTCGTCACTTGTTGAAGTTCATGTTTTTCTCTCATTGAAATCCAGTTTCTTCCAGTTATTTTTTTTAATATATCGCCACTGTAATAAAATGAAAAAAAAATACCATACTGTCGGAACAATTCCAATGCATATAACAAAATCGCATAAAGAGACAAAATCGATACCCCTAACACAATAAATGCCATTTCACACAGGCAACAAAAATATAAAGCCACCAGAGGGAAAATATACAACAAAATCCCAGATCCGCAACAGCTTCTGATGATGATCTTTCCTTAATGTCAATGTGTCAGAAGAGAACAATGGGATATCACAGAGGCAAAAAACAAGCTCGGACAACAAGAAATACATAAGAAGTGATGCTGGTGACACAGTGAATAATGTATCTCCTAAGGTTAACTTATACTTACATATTCACTTACACACATAACCTATAGCATAAACATTAGTGCAGGAGGAATTGCTTGCCTTTCCCGGGCACATGAGTACAAGTCATGTTACACGCATAACCTATAACATAACCACTAGTGCAGGAGGAAGTGATTACCTTTCCCGGGCACCTGAATTCATGTTACACACATAACCTATAGCATAATTACTAGTGCAGAGGAAGTACTTACCTTTCCCGAGCGACTGAGTTCATGTTACACACATAACCTATAGCATTATTACTAGTGCAGGAGGAATTGCTTACCTTTCCCGAGGACCTGAGTTCATGCTATACACATAACCTATAACACAACCACTAGTGCAGGAGGAATTGCTTACCTTTCCCGATCACCCGAGTTCATGCTACACACATAACCACTAGTGCAGGGGGAATTGCTTACCTTTCCGGGGCACACGAGTTCATGTTACATACATAACCTATAGCATAAACATCAGTGCAGGAGGAAGTGCTTACCTTTCCCGGGCACATGAATAGAAGTCATATTACACGCATAACCTATAACATAACCACTAGTGCAGAAGGAAGTGCTTACCTTTCCCGGGCACCCGAATTCATGTTACACACATAACCTATAGCATAATTACTAGTGCAGGAGGAAGTACTTACCTTTCCCGAGCGACTGAGTTCATGTTACACACATAACCTATAGCATAATTACTAGTGCAGGAAGAATTGCTTACCTTTCCCGAGCACCTGAGTTCATGTTACACACATAACCTATAACATAACCATTAGTGCAGGAGGAAGTGCCTACCTTTCACGGGCACCTGAGTTCATGTTACACATATAACCCATAGCATAACCACTAGTGCAGGGGGGATTGCTCTCCTTTCCCGCGGACATGAGTTCATGTTCCACATATAGCATATAACATAACCATTAGTGCAGGAGGAAGTGCATACCTTTCCCGGGCACCTGAGTTCATGCTACACACATAACCTATGACATAACCACTAGTGCAGGAGGAATTGCTTACCTTTCCCGATCACCCGAGTTCATGCTACACACATAACCACTAGTGCAGGAGGAATTGCATACCTTTCCCGAGCACCTGAGTTCATTTTACACACATAACCTATAACATAACCATTAGTACAGGAGGAAGTGCCTACCTTTCCCGGGCACCTGAGTTCATGTTACACATATAACCCATAGCATAACCACTAGTGCAGGGGGGATTGCTCTCCTTTCCCGCGGACATGAGTTCATGTTCCACATATAGCATATAACATAACCATTAGTGCAGGAGGAAGTGCATACCTTTCCCGGGCACCTGAGTTCATGCTACACGCATAACCTATGACATAACCACTAGTGCAGGAGGAATTGCTTACCTTTCGCGAACACCCGAATTCATGCTACACACATAACCACTAGTGCAGGAGGAATTGCTTACCTTTCCCGAGCACCTGAGTTCATGTTACACACATAACCTATGACATAACCACTAGTGCAGGAGGAATTGCTTACCTTTCCCGAACACATGAGTTCATGTTACACACATAACCACTAGTACAGGAGGAATTGCTTACCATTACCGGGCACACGAGTTCATGTTACACAAATAACCTATTACATAACCACTAGTACAGGAGGAAGTGCTTACCTTTCCCGAGCACCTGAGTCCATTTTACACAGATAACCTATAACATAACCACTAGTGCAGGAGGAATTGCTTATCTTTCCCGAGCACGTGAGTTCATTTTACACAGATAACCTATAACATAACCACTAGTGCAGGGATAATTGCTTACCTTTCCCGATCACCCGAGTTCATGATACACACATAACCACTAGTGCGGGAGGAATTGCTTATCTTTCCCGGGCACACCAGTTCATGTTACACACATAACCTATGACATAGCCACTAGTGCAGGAGGAAGTGCTTACCTTTTCCGGGCACCTGAGTACATGTTACACATATATCCTAGAACATAACCATTAGTCCAGGAGGAATTACTCTCCTTTCCCGGGCACATGAGTTCATGTTACACATCTTTAGTTTTCTGTGCTATGTCGACCATTGTTTGTCTTTTTCTTTTAGCTATTATATTGCATATCTTGCTTTGAATTACAATTACATGTTTTGATTACATTCAAACGCTTCCTGAAAAGAATTGATATTGTAGTTATATTCTTTCTAATCAAGTTTAATATTTTCCCTTTATTCTCATCATTTATAAATGAAAATAACATCTAGAGTTATGTCCCTTTGACAATTAAGTGGACATTCTGATGAAAAGTTGTATTGTGTTTATGACCGACAAGACATTTACCGGACATGGCTATGAGTAACACGGAGGATATCTGATCGGAAACAGGAATTACACTTCACGGACTCCTGGGCTCACCCCCGGTTTTTATGGTGGAGTCCGTGTTGCTCATATATTTATTTTTTCTCTGCTGTGTTGTTTTCTTTTGATTGTCTTCGTCATGGGTCTTCTGATTCCAACATTGCACGTGTCTCTGGAATGTCCATTCGTAATTACCCCTTTGGCTTTCTCTAGCTTTAATTAGAAAGTACAGTTAAAATTCCGGGCAAGGATACCGTTCACACAAAATCCATCCTACTGTACAAAAGTGTTTGCAAAACTGACGGGTTTCCATGCAATGAATGTATGCTAACCATGGAATATTAAAGGAGTTAGAACAAAAATTGTTAGCTGAAGTCTGATATGTGGGCCCTTCGGTGAACTACTTGGTTTTGTTAGTTTTCCTTTTTTTGAATTGTACAACTGCATAAACCTACCTCGAGGCGATGTTCAAGTATCCTTGCGTGTGACGTAGCAAACCACCCGTGAATTCCAGAGATTACAAATTTGATGAAATTAATTAAGAGATTCGACTGCTGAATGATATGTTTTTCGAGGGACAATATAATATTTATCGAACAATTTATTTCACTTTCTAAAGTTTACACAAATGGTCTGTAATTTATTTCTGATGAAGATCTTCCTCTGGACAAAATATTCTGAAATAACAAGGAGATGAAGAACCAACGATTGTGTTATATTTACATTCTATATATAGTGCTTGTATTATAAATATCATTTTCTAAATTACTGACTTCGAAGAATTTTTAAGACTGCCATCAGTTCGCTAGGGTAAAATGAAATGTCAGTGTTCAAATGACGTCACTCTCTAATTCAACAACATAAGCGGATGGACCTGGTGAATAAAACACGTGTCTATTTATGTTAGGTAAAATGTACATAAATTCACTGGTATTAGATAATTTATCTTAAATGATAGACTTAATATCAAATGACATATATTAGATAAGGTTCTATCGATATTCAAAATATTTGAAAAGAAAATATGGGGAAAACATCAAAGCAACTGGATAAAATCAGAAGTACAATTAAAAATCGAAATTCAGAAAATGTTTCTATTTGAATGATTATTTCCCTGGTATGGTTTAACAAGATACTGGGGTTTAACTAGTTTATTAAAACTAAGGTTCTCCTCCCTCAGACATTGGTGACCATAGCCGATTTTAGCTATCCTATTTAGGCCCTTTGGTTTACTTGCTCTCAAATCTTTTAAAATTATTTTACTTTCCAACCTTTCGATTTTGAGCGTACCTGATGAAGGTTATTCCAGAAACGCGTTGTGCGCACTATATTTGATATCTACGGTTTACTACCGATCAATAGTGTATACATTCTACAAACAAATAATGATGACAGATACAGACATTAATATTGGTGGAATTGTTAACCATCACTATTTAAACTTTCTTTTCAGAACCATATCAGAATGGTTGGATCAGAGTCAAGATAATGTGTCAGAATGGAGCTACACATCTATCTACGGATTGTTGTTTCGGTCAGGTAGCATGATAAAAATTCAACTCGACGTATTGGTCTAGTCACCTCATAGAACAACAACTTCTACTTGTCATGATAGGACTGGACATCTGCTGATGTTGTGTGATAAACAACAATCACAGTCACGTATTATACCTCTGTGTGACCTCTATGTTTATTTCATACCATTACTTTGTCCGGGTGTAAAGTCATTTAAGTACATGTTTTGAAGGAAGCGCACAATTCCATTGGTCAATTTCAACCACTGAATATTAATAATTGTTAATTGACGTAATGTTAGAACTAATATGTTGATTTCGCAAGACATTAAGATAAGAAAACAGGACATACCTATTGACAAAACATAACACAATGTATAAAAATTAAATACCTACAACTGGAACTTAACATGAAGATAGAAACCTGTAAGTATTAGAGTAAGATAACGATCACTTAGGTAGTCGGGGGGATATTTTATGTTCATATATTTTTTTAGGTTATGTATAATCTAGTTTAACCCCGCCATAATCGTTAATTGAAGTGCCTGTATTACAAGTATTGAAAGTAATCATCATGAGTTGTCTATATTTGTGTGATAGGGACAGTGCAGGATTTAGATAAAGAGAGGCCCTTGGCCATTCCACTTATGAGCCCCTTCACAATTCTCCACCTTCACGACTGGAGGAAGATGGAAGTGTGTTTAATCAATTTCAATAAAGGCGAAGATGATGAGGGGTGTTTAAAATTCTGAAATGGAGTGCAATTGTGTAAGGAAAATTCCTGAATGCGTTATGACAGCATAAAGGTGAAAGTCCAATAAGTGTTAAAATATTATACACCTTGACCGGAGGCCCCCTAAATTTTGAGGCCCTAGGTTTCAGCCTATAGGTAAATCCGGCACTGGTTAGGGATACCTATTTTGCCTCTTTCTATTATTTTTTTATTGGATTTTGGAACTGTTCCGACAGTGTAGTATTTTCTTTATCTCCTTATTCATATCCAAATTCAAAATACAAAAATAATTTGTAATATTTGTAATCTCACAGTACATACTGCAATGTAACTGAAATAGAACACTGAAGTAATACATGTATGTGTTTTAATTTCATTTTCAGTTACATGTTAGTTGTATCTTTTTCTTAGTTTTAATTTTTGCAATACACTAGCATCTAAAACACCATATGAACCGACTAATCAACCAATCAAATCTTTAGATATTGAAAACGAGAACACGCTGATGAGAGCTGCCATCCGATTGGATTACCTACATGAACCACATACGTGATATTGCTTGATCTTAGTGCATGTCAAACACATTTATATATTGTTTCTTTGTATGTTTGAAGGTGTTTAACGCCACTTTCAACAATAGTTCAGTTATATCGTGGCTGTCAGTTTTATTGGTAGAGGAAACCGGAGATTCCGGAGAAAAACCACCGACCTGTCGTACTTCACTGACAAACTTGATCACATAATGGTGTACACGCCGCCCTAATCGAGATTCGAACTCACAACATCAGTAATGATAGGCACTGATTGCATAGTTAATTGTAAATCCAACTACCACGACCACGAAGGACCCCAAAGTTTTAGAAAATAGAACAAACATCTAATTGTATAATTAGATCGTTTCAATTTCAAACCTGTAAATAATTTATGGAAGCTTTAATGACAAGTTTGATGAATATCAATCATATTTATCAAACTTGTATCTTACACTATAGATTGGGTGTGATGAAACGCTGTGTGTACAGAATCATGTATGTATAAATCTGTTCTTAGAAAAATAAAAAAATTACAAAAAAGCTTTAATGACAAGTTTAAGAAAATATATATATATTAACCGAAAGTTTGTCAAAAATTAAGTTATCAAATGAATCACGTCATTCCGATGCTGTCCTTACACATTAAGGTACAGCTTGATGCATAAAAACCTAAAAATCTAATTTTCATTCCCAAACATTCATGAATGTGATACATAGCGTCTAATAGTGATGCGATTTACACAACTGACGAGACACGATACAAACAATTGTACAAACACATTCATGCATATAATACGTTTATCTACCATTCCTAAATAATATAATTATTAATAAAACTAAGGTTCTCCTCCCACAG
>MJUT01049406.1:63407-85489 GCA_002080005.1 Gigantidas platifrons | reverse complement strand
CGTACCTGATGAAGGTTATTCTAGAAACGCGTTGTGCGCACTAAATTTGATATCTACGTTTTTTTACATAGGTTACAAGATGGTTAATACTGTTAGGTTTGATTAATATATTTACTTTTCTGAACATTTTGAAATTCAAAATAGATCTATACGTCACAGTGCTACGTCACGACACAACATTTATTTAAACGTTTCATTCATCATTCGCTGTCAATATCCGATACCTTTTTTTATTATTTATTTTCCTTTGGTGGATAATATATTTTATTCTACATAAGTGAATTCTTTAGAATAGATTTCTACCAAAATCACTTTTTAAAATAAAAAGACGTTTTCACCGCCTCAGATTTAATATTCACCTCGATAATTGTCACGTGTTACTATTTTTGGAACATAGATTTTTTTAAGGAATATTCTATTTTAATCAACCAATGAAAAAAAAGTTGTTTACTTGCCGCATCCGTCAATACAAAAACAAAATGTGGTCTGTAGATGCAAGACGTACCGCCGGTGCCCAAAACCAAGATTTGCCACTTCAATGTCGAACGGAACATTGAAAACTATTTTAAATGATAAAGATTCAGATAATAACATGGTGATGGAAACAATATTATTCCACTCTATAATATTTATTCTACTTATAGAGAAATTCGATTTGTCGAAACAATCCCACGTGACAAAACATCGTATTTCCCTCTCAACAACATCGTATTTCCCTCTCAACAACATCGTATTTCCCTCTCAACAATACCGCATTTCCCTTATTCGAAATTCTCAAGATTTAACGCTTTAGTCATATAACGGTATTCCATGTTAGTAAAGATAACTCCAGAGATGTTCCGAAATAATAATTTTGTAAACAAAGATGGCCAAAATATTTCCTTTGGCAGAATTCATCCAAACGTTGGCGTGGTGGAATAAAACATTCATTTCCCTTGCATAAGGGAGATATGAAAATGTGTTAACCCTAGAAATAGTCATATTTCCCTCGGGCGTTGCCCTCAGGGGAAATATGACTTTTCTCGGGTGGACAAATTATTTTCATATCTCCCTTATGCAAGGGAAATAAATGTATAATGTAGCACTACGTCAGGCCAGTGGACATGTAATTTTTTATTTCAGAATACCACTATTACCTCAAAATATAGAATAAAACAATTTCTGTCTTTCGATTCTGTAAATGTGTCGGGATTAATTGACTTTAAAAAAAAAAATTATACTCACTTCGCCCTTTCGGGCTCAGTGACTATCATTTTTTTTCAAAAGTCAATATAATCCACACATTTACCTCATCATAAGACAGTAATTGTATAATCATACAGTTCCCTGCAATGTGAAACGAACGTATAAAATGCTCTTTTGAAGTATTGCCCAGTGACACAATGACATTTTATATTTATTAACGACGACGTCATGAGGTTTTACCTGTATTCAAAGGTGATGATGTGACGAATGTAGAACCGATTAAAGTACATCTTGTATCACACATATGTGTGTGATACAAGGTTTTGTATCGGGCGGGCTGTATCGACTGGTTAAAGTCATATATTTCTATAGAATACGATAAATAATAATATAATATTCCTTCTGTTCAGTCAGTTGAACAATACAGGACGGTGTGAGTATCTAACATGACAATCAATGATTTAAACAACAGATATATTAGTTCTTCAGATGATAATTCAATAGATATTTTTTTCTAATTTGGATACAAAAATATCTTTTCTTGTCATCTAATGGTCTCTTAGCAATATTTTAGCGCGCATTGTAATTTTATTAACATACACACTTTGATCTTGAATATCTATCAAGAAAAGTTTAAAGTTACCAAAGGGGCAATCAGAAGCCTGAAGGAGGACAGATAATACAATGGCTGAAAGTAGTCACAAGGATCTACAAAATACTAAAGATTAAGCAAAACCAACCCCATAAAAAACCAGGGATGAAATCAGGTGCTCCGGAATGGTAATAAATTCCTNTAAGTTGAAACAAGATAATTATATTGCTATTAAGAAAAAAGGAAAAGATATTTAGTATTTGAATATTGAATATTAGATTATTTAATACTGCGCACTAAATTATATGTTAACATTTTTATTAGTAAACTGCTGACTAATAGAAATTTGTAATTACGTAAATTTAAGCTATTTTCATACATCCATTAATGCTTCCTTTCCGGATGTTTTTTGTAAGACAGAGTCTATATAATTTAGCATGTACTGCGTATAATTTCATTTTTAGCTGGAGATTAATAAATGGTAAATACAGGTATATAATGAAATATTCTGGGTTATTGTCATTTTATTTAATCTTTTAAGTTTTTTGTGTTGTCTTCTTACGTGTCTTTCAATTCTTAATTCCATGTTGTGATGTCCGTTACGATTTCCGTATAAAACTGATGTTCGGTTTGTCTTTACCTCCATTTGTTTTAGGATGGACCATGAGTGTCTTATTTATGTTATTTGTGCTTGTTTAAGTATAGTGGTGTCCAACGCATATTATGGTTTTGTTTTGTTTGTCTTCGGCTTGTGCATTGTGTACCCAATGTTGCCAGTTTCTCTGGATTGTTCATTCTTGATTGCTCCTATGATTTTCTCTAACGTTGAATTATCAAATTCAATACTTAAAAATGCGCTTTCCGTTTTAGCAATAAACAAAATGTCATTCTCATTTGTAGATACAGTAATAGAAAACACATTAAACTGTTTATTTTTAAAATTTTCAATAGTGTGTCATCTAAAATGAAATATTAACAGCACAATTGTTTGATTTGTTGAAAAAAAATAATACAAAAATAAAATGTGATTCTAGTGCTAGTAAGGGCATTGAAAAACATTTCTAAATATTTAATTTTACAAAAAAGTAGATATTCAATTTAGCGCACATGACGAGTTTCAGAAATAACCTTCACTTGGTATGCACAAACACAAGAGATTAAAAAGCCAAATAATTAAAAGTCTTTTGGGCCATTTAATTAAAATTAGTGGTTTTATGTTTCATTTTGTATACCAGAAAAAAATCCCTCTTTGTTCATTTTTAATCTTTACATTACATGAAAATCTTTTTGTTTCAGTTGATAACCATGAAGCCTGTCTCTGTGTTGATCTCCTGTGTTCTTTTGATAAGTCTGTTGAATGTCCAACCATCACATAGTATGTCTTGCTCCTACTGTTTTCAACAAGCAACAACATGCAACAATAATTGTTACCAAATGTTAAACAATATTATCGGAAATATTGGCAGAAAACGAAGATCGTTCTCCTGTTATGACGTGTGCACGAAGATGCACGAAGCCTGCAGTAAAGGATGCACGTAACTGTCATAAAAGCCGATAGACAGAGAGAAAGAGAGACAATGATGATGGACCTTAGACGACTGTATAATAATGTATTGCTATCAACTACAGCTGAATAAAATTCAAACTAAAACTGTATTTATCTTTGCATGTGACTTTTAGTTGTATGGTTACTTCGTAAATGGGACGTCGTGGTCGTGATCGTATGGTAGTTGGATTTACAACTACCTATGCAATAAGTACCTATCACAACTAACGTTGTGAGTTCGAATCCCACTCAGGCGTTCCAACATTATGTGATAAAGCTTGTCAGTGCTTTGCAACAGGTAAGTGGTTTTCTCCGGGTACTCAAATTTCCTCCAACAATAAAACTAAGCGCCACGATTTAACTGAAATATTGTTGAAAGTGGCGTTAAACACCATAAACCAACAAAGCCCACCAACCATCTACTTTGCACACTGCCGTATCAGTGGTGTAATGGTTAGTGTGCTTGCTTCGAGTGCGACAGATCGTGGGTTCGAAACTCGAGTGTATAAGAGGAAAGACTAGTCTTGGCTCAGCATCAGAATAACATGTGCAAGTGGAGCGACATGTCTGTCCATGCACTGTTGATTCAGTGGGTTAACTCTATGAAAATCCAACTAAGAAGTTTGTCTAGTGCAAACTGGGCATCAACATGTCAATGAATGTAACGTGTTCTCGCCATGATATTCCTGAAAACAAAATACCGATTTGGAGTTTTAACAACAATCACTTACTCACTGATTCTTTGCATCCTATAAGCTCTTTGTCTTGTCTATTATAATACTTATGGGGTATCACCATCGTGATTGAATCGTGGTTGGGTTTAATTCAATCTATACCATTGATGCTCATCAATATTACTATAGCTTTAGTTAGTGCCTATTATCGGAAGTTTTACGATTCCGAAATTCGTCACTTGTTGACGTTCATGTTTTTCTCTCATTGAAATCCAGTTTCTTCCAGTTATTTTTTTTAATATAAAGCCACTGTAATAAAATGAAAAAAAATACCATACTGTCGGAACAATTCCAATACATATAACAAAATCGCATAAAGAGGCAAAATCGATACCCCTAACACAATAAATGCCATTTCACACAGGGAACAAACATATAAAGCCAGCAGAGGGAAAATATACAACAAAATCCCAGATCCGCAACAGCTTCTGATGATGATCTTTCCTTAATGTCAATGTGTCAGAAGAGAACAATGGGATATCACAGAGGCAAAAAACAAGCTCGGACAACAAGAAATACATAAGAAGTGATGCTGGTGACACAGTGAATAATGTATCTCCTAAGGTTAACTTATACTTACATATTCACTTACACACATAACCTATAACATAACCACAAGTGCAGGAGGAATTGCTTACCTTTCACGGGTACATGAGTACAAGTCATGCTACATACATAACCTATAGCTTAAACATCAGTGCAGGAGGAATTGTTTGCCTTTCCCGGGCACATGAGTACAAGTCATGTTACACGCATAACCTATAACATAACCACTAGTACAGGAGGAATTGCTTGCCTTTACCGGGCGCATGAGTACAAGTCATGTTACACGCATAACCTATAACATAACCACTAGTACAG
Source organism: Gigantidas platifrons (assembly GCA_002080005.1). Taxonomy (NCBI): domain Eukaryota; kingdom Metazoa; phylum Mollusca; class Bivalvia; order Mytilida; family Modiolidae; genus Gigantidas; species Gigantidas platifrons. The sequence goes on along the minus strand of MJUT01049406.1, from coordinate 80,571 downwards.
GAGGAATTGCTTGCCTTTATCGGGCGCATGAGTACAAGTCATGTTACACGCATAACCTATAACATAACCACTAGTGCAGGAGGAAGTGATTACCTTTCCCGGGCACCTGAATTCATGTTACACACATAACCTATAGCATAATTACTAGTGCAGGAGGAAGTACTTACCTTTCCCGAGCGACTGAGTTCATGTTACACACATAACCTATAGCATAATTACTAGTGCAGGATGAATTGCTTACCTTTCCCGAGCACCTGAGTTCATGCTACACACATAACCTATAACACAACCACTAGTGCAGGAGGAATTGCTTACCTTTCCCGATCATCCGAGTTTATGCTACACACATAACCACTAGTGCAGAAGGAATTGCTTACCTTTCCGGGGCACACGAGTTCATTTTACATACATAACCTATAGCATAAACATCAGTGCAGGAGGAATTGCTTGCCTTTCCCGGGCACATGAGTACAAGTCATGTTACACGCATAACCTATAACATAACCACTAGTGCAGGAGGAAGTGATTACCTTTCCCGGGCACCTTAATTCATGTTACACACATAACCTATAGCATAATTACTAGTGCAGGAGGAAGTACTTACCTTTCCCGAGCGACTGAGTTCATGTTACACACATAACCTATAGCATAATTACTAGTGCAGGAGGAATTGCTTACCTTTCCCGAGCACCTGAGTTCATGCTACACACATAACCTATAACACAACCACTAGTGCAGGAGGAATTGCTTACCTTTCCCGATCACCCGTGTTCATGCTACACACATAATCACTAGTGCAGGAGGAATTGCTTACCTTTCCGGGGCACACGAGTTCATTTTACATACATAACCTATAGCATAAACATCAGTGCAGGAGGAAGTGCTTACCTTTCCCGGGCACATGAGTACAAGTCATGTTACACACATAACCTATAGCATAATCACTAGGACAGGAGGAATTGCTTACCTTTCCCGGGCACATGAATACAAGTCATATTACACGCATAACCTATAACATAACCACTAGTGCAGAAGGAAGTGCTTACCTTTCCCGGGTACCTGAATTCATGTTAAACACATAACCTATAGCATAATTACTAGTGCAGGAGGAAGTACTTACCTTTCCCGGGCGACTGAGTTCATGTTACACACATAACTTATAGCATAATTACTAGTGCAGGAAGAATTGCTTACCTTTCCCAAGCACCTGATTTCATGTTACACACATAACCTATAACACAACCACTAGTGCATGAGGAACTGCTTACCTTTCCCGATCACCTGAGTTCATGCTACACACATAACCACTAGTGCAAGAGGAATTGCTTACCTTTCCCGGGCATATGAGTTCATGCTACATACATAACCTATAAAACAACCGCTAGTGCATGAGGAATTGCTTACCTTTCCCGAGCACCTGAGTTCATTTTACACACATAACCTATAATATAACCATTGGTGCAGGAGGAAGTGCCTACCTTTCCCGAGCATCTGAGTTCATGTTACACATATAACCTATAGCATAACCACTAGTGCAGGAGGAATTGCTTACCTTTCCCGAGCACATGAGTTCATGTTACACACATAACCACTAGTGTAGGAGGAATTGCTTACCATTACCGGGCACACGAGTTCATGTTACACACATAACCTATAACATAACCACTAGTGCAGGAGAAATTGCTTATCTTTCCCGGGCACACGAGTTCATATTACACACATAACCTATGACATAACCACTAGTACAGGAGGAAGTGCTTACCTTTCCCGAGCACATGAGTTCATTTTACACAGATAACCTATAACATAACCACTAGTGCAGGAGGAATTGCTTACTTTTCCCGAGCACCTGAGTTCATGTTACACAAATAACCTATAACATAACCACTAGTGCAGGGGGAATTGCTTACCTTTCCCGGGCACACGAGTTCATGTTACACTCATAACCTATGACATAGCCACTAGTGCAGGAGGAAATACTTACCTTTCCCGGGCACCTGAGTACATGTTACACATATATCCTATAACATAACCATTAGTGCAGAAGGAATTGCTCTCCTTTCCCGGGCACATGAGTTCATGTTACACATCTTTAGTTTTCTGTGCTATGTCGAACATTATTTGTCTTTTTCTTTTAGCTATTATATTGTCTATCCTGCTTTGAATTACAATTACTGGTTTTGATTACATTCAAACGCTTCCTGAAAAGAATTGATATTGTAGTTATATTCTTTCTAATCAAGTTTAATATTTTCCCTTTATTCTCATCATTTATAAATGAAAATACCATATAGAGTTATATCCCTTTGACAATTAAGTGGACATTCTGATGAAAAGTTGTATTGTGTTTATGACCGACAAGACATTTACCGGAAATGGCTATGAGTAACACGGAGGATATCTTATCGGAAACAGGAATTACACTTCACGGATTCCTGGGTTCACCCACGTTTTTATGGTGGAGTCCGTGTTGCTCATATATTTATTTTTCTCTTCTGTGTTGTTTTCTTTTGAATGTCTTCGTCATGGGTCTTCTGATTCCAACATTGCACATGTCTCTGGAATGTCCATTCGTAATTACCCCTTTGGTTTTCTCTAACTTTAATTAGTAAGCACAGTTAAAATTCCGGGCAAGGATACCGTTCACACAAAACCCATCCTACTGTACAGAAGTGTTTACAAAACTGACGGGTTTCCACGCAATGAATGTATGTTAACAATGAAGTCTGATATGTGGGCCCTTCGGTGAACTACTTGGTTTTGTTAGTTTTCCTTTTTTTAAATTGTACAACTGCATAAACCTACCTCGAGGCGATGTTCAAGTATTCTTGCGTGTGACGTAGCAAACCACCCGTGAATTCCAGAGATTACAAATTTGATGAAATTAATTAAGGGATTCGACTGCTGAATGATATGTTTTTCGAGGGACAATAGAATATTTATTTCACTTTCTAAAGTTTCCACAAATGGTCTGTAATTTATTTCTGATGAAGATCTTTCTCTGGACAAAATATTATGAAATAACAACGAGACGAAGAACCAACGATTGTGTTATATTTACATTCTATATATAGTGCTTGTATTATGAATATCATTTTCTAAATTACTGACTTCGAAGAATTTTTAAGACTGCCATCAGTTCGCTAAGGTAAAATGAAATGTCAGTGTTCAAATGACGTCACTCTCTAATTCAACAACATAAGCGGATGGACCTGGTGAATGAAACACGTGTCTATTTATGTTAGGTAAAATGTACATAAATTCACTGGTATTAAATAAGTTTATCCAAAATGATAGACTTAATATTAAATGACAGATATTAGATAAGGTACCATCGATAATCAAAATATTTGAAAAGAAAATATGGGGAAAACATCAAAGCAACTGGATAAAATCAGAAGTACAATTAAAAATCGAAATTCAGAAAATGTTTCTATATGAATGATTATTTCCCTGGCATGGCTTTATCAGGATACTAGGGTTTAGCTAGATTATTAAAACTAAGGTTCTCCTCCCTAATGCATAGCTGACCTTAGCCGATTTTGGCGATCCTATTTAGGCCCTTTGGTTTACTTGCTACCAAAACTTATAAAATTATTTGGCTTTCCAACCTTTTGACTTTGAGGGTACCTGATGAAGGTTATTCCAGAAACGTGTTGTGCATGCGAACTAAATTTGATATCTACGTTTTACTACCGATCAATAGTGTATACATTCTACAAACAAATAATGGTGACAGATACAGACATTAATATTGGTGGAATTGTTAACCATCACTGTTTAAACTTTCTTTTCATAACCATATAAGAAAGGCTGGTTCGGAGTCAAGATAATGTGTCAGAATGGAGCTACACATCTATCTACGGATTGTTGTTTCGGCGAGGTAGCAATATAAAAATTCAACTCGACGTATTGGTCTAGTCACCTCATAGAACAACAACTTGTTCTTGTCATAATAGGACTGGACATCTGCTGATGTTGTGTGATAAACAACAATAACAGTCACGTATTATACCTCTGTGTGACCTCTATCTTTATTTCATACCATTACTTTGTCCGGTTGTAAAGTCATTCAAGTGCATGTTTTGAAGGAAGCGCACAATTCCATTGGTCAATTTCAACCACTGAATATTAGTAATTGCTAATTGACGTAACGTTTGGACTAACATGTTGATTTCGCAAGACATCGAGATAAGTAAACAGGACATACCTATTAATAAAGATAACGCAATGTATATATAAATACCGATAATTGTAACTTAACATGAAGATTCAATAGTAATAGAAACCTGTAAGTATTAGAACAAGATAACAATCACTTAGGTAGTCGAGGGAATGTTTTATGTCTATATACCTCGCCCTGATCGAGATTCGAACTCACAACATCAGTGATGATAGGCACTGATTGCATAGGTAGTTGTAAATCCAACTACAACGGGAACGAAGGTCCCCAAAGTATTATAAAATAGAGCAAACATCTAATTATGATTAGATCGTTTCAATTTGAAACTTGTAAAATATAAGCTTCAATGACAAGTTTGATGAATATCAATCATATTTATCAAACTTGTATCTTGCATGGCTAATTTTGTGTGATGAAACATCGTGTGTACAGAATCATGTATGTATAAATCTGTTCTTAGAAAAATAAACAAATTGCAAAAAAGCTTCAATGACAAGTTTTTAAAATATATATATATTAACCAAAAGTTTGTCCAAAATTAAGTTACCAAATGAATTACGTCATTCAGATGCTGTCCTGTCACATTAAGGTACACGTTTATGCATAAAAACCTATAAATCACATTTTCATTCCCAAACATTTATGTGATTCATAGCGTATACATAGTGATGCTGCTTACACAACTGACGATACACGATACAAACAATTGTACGAACTAATTTATGCATATGATACGATTATCTACCATTCCTAAGTAAAATAATTATTATTAAAACTACGATTCTCCTCCCTCAGGCATAGGTGACTGTAGCCAATTTTTGGCTATCCTGTAAATGCTCCTTTTAAGTATTCCCCAATCAGTGCCAATGACATTTTGTATTTATTAGCGAAAACCTCATGAGGTTTTATCTGTCTTCAAAGGTGATGACGTGACGAATGTAGAATCTACTAAAGTACATCTTGTATCATATATGTGTGTGATACAAGGTTTTGTATCGGGCGGACTGTATCGACTGGTTAAAGTCATATATTTCTATAGAATACGTTAGATGAATAGTAATATTATAGTCCTTCTGTTAGTCAGTTGAACAATACAGGACGGTGTGGTATTTAATCTGACAATTAATTATTTAATCAACAGATATATTAATTCTTCAGATGATAATTCAATAGATATTTTTTTTCTAATTTGGACACAAAACTATCTTTTTTCGTCATCTAGTGGCTCAGATAAGGTTAACAATAGACTGTTCTCTTATCAATATTTTAGCGCGCATTGTAATTTTATTAACATACACAGGGGTGGATCCAAGCCCCCCCTAAAATTGGAAAAAATATGATTTTTTGCGTAAAATCGTGATTTTCACACCAAATACCTCAAAAATGTTCCCTCTGCTCGGCGCGATTTTTTTAAGTGCGCCCCCCTAACTTGAAATCCTGGATCCGCCCCTGATACATACCTTGATCTTGAATATCTATCACGAAGAGTTTGTAGTTACCAAAGGGACAGCCATAATTAGGAGGACAGATAATACAATGGCTAATATTAGAAACAATGATCTATTAAATATTATAGCAAAATATACCGCAAAATAAACTGGGGTAAATCAGGTGTCCCGGAAAGGTAATAACTTCCTGCTCCACTAGTGGCACCCGTCATAATTACATTGTTGCTAAGGAAAAGGGAAATAATATTTAGTATTTGAATATTTAATATTATATCATTTAATATTGCACACTTGATTATATGTCTACGTTTTTTATTAACACACACACTTTGATCCTGAATATCTATCACGAAAATTTTGAAGTTACCAAAAAGGCAATCAGAAGCCATCAATCGAAGAAGGACAGACAATACAATGGACAAAATTATAAACAAGGATCTACAAAATACTACTACACAGAAAATTAAGGATTAAACAAAACGTACCCTACAAAAAACCAAGAATGAAATCAGGTTCTCCAGAAGGGTAATAAATTCCTGTTTCAGTAGTGGCATCCGCTATGTTAATAATGTGAAACAAGGTAATTAGATTGCTATTAAGAAAAAAAGGAAAAGATATTTTGTATTTGAATATTGAATAATAGATTATTTAATATTGCGCATTAATTAGATGACTACGATTTTATTAGTAAACTGCTGACTAATACAAATTTGTAATTACGTAAATTTAAGTTATTTGCATACATCCATTAATGTTTCATTTCCGGATGTTCTTTGTAAGACAGTGACTATATAAATTAGCATGTACTGCGCATAATTTAATTTTAAACTGGAAATTAATTGATGGTAAGTACAAGTATATAATGAAAGATTCTGGGTTATTGTCATTTTATTTAATCTTTTAAGTTTTTTGTGTTGTCTTCTTACGTGTCTTTCAATACTTAATTCCATGTTGTGATGTCCGTTACGATTTCCGTATTAAACTGATGTTCGGTTCGTCTTTGTCTCCATTTATTTTAGGATGGATCATGTCTTATTTACGTTATTTGTGCTTGTTTGAGTATAGCGGTGTCCAACGCATATTATGGTTTTGTTTTGTTTGTCTTCGGTGTGTGCCTTGTGTACCCTATGTAACCAGTTTCTCTAGATTGTCCATTCTTGATAGCTCCTATGATTTTCTCTAACGTTGAATTATCAAATTCAATACTTAAAAATGCACTTTCCGTTTTAGCAATAAACAAAATGTCATTCTCATTTGTAGATACAGTAATAGACAACACATTAAACTGTTTATTTAAAATTTTTTTAATAGTGTGTCATATAAAAGGACACATTAAAAGCACAATTGTTTGATTTGTAAAAAAAATAATGCAAAAATGAAATGTGATAGGCAAGCTTGGGTCAAGCTTGAAATAGGAAGTAATTACGATCGATTCAAAGAAAGTGAAAACAATACAAAAGTAATAACATTAATTAAGACCTGATCAAAGAGATTATAATTTCTTTTGAAATGTACTCATATTGTGCCACTGCTACAATATATTATATAATATTGACAGGTGTCCCAGTAAGTTCAATTATCTTTTCACACCTTGTTATACAATATACTGTCCTTGACCTTGTCAACTGCTGAAGTGCTGTAGAGATCGATAATTCAAACAAAGGTTCAATACCCAAACACAGGTAATTTCACCCCAGGAAAAAATATATTGAAAAAAAGTAAAATATCACACCTCTGATAGCAAACATTTGACAGTTATTCCTGCATTCGTATGGACAATTAGTTCCGAACAACGACACCAATGCACATGTATGATTATTGACAAACATCGAGAATATTTACATACCTTTCAAAAAGGCAATGAAAAAGCAATACATATAATTTTTATGCAATTTTATTTTAAATAACACATATATAATGAATACAATTAATGTTATTTGAACAATAATTCACCGATCATTGGGAATAATGCCGTCCGTGAACTCGAAGCTATGCTACCGGCAAGTCTCTGCGTGACCTGAAAAAAAGTGTCTGATACTTGCTCCTATGCATAAAACGCCCCCACCTACAAATTATCCTTTTAAAGCTTAAGAGCGCGTTCTATGCGTACCTAAAAACGGTATCAATATTGTAGAAAGAGACGAAATTGATACCAATATAAATAACACACAAATACATGACCGCTCACTATCCTGGCTTGGCACAGGCACTTCAATAAAAAGTGGCAGGGTTAAGATAGTTTTATGGGGCCAAAATTGGAAATTGAAAGTTATTTATTTGAAAAAAAATACCTCTTTGTTGGAACAACTCCAAAATCCAATCGTAAAATCCTAGAAAGAGACAAAGTTGATACAACATACCATTTTATAAATATAAAATATTCAAACAATGTTGCAGAATGACAAATTTATTTTGTACAACCATTAGAGGCACTCTGATATATTGGGTTCAGCTGAAATAAAATTGAATCAACGTCCTCCTTAAAAATTATTATTTCCAGATTTTTTTTTATAATATGTTTTCCTCTTTATTGATGATTTTGTGTATTAGTATTAAATATGTTTTAAAAATTAAGTTTTGGTGAATTTTGTTGTCATATCATATTAAAAAGTGAACAACTAGTTATGAGACAATTTTGATTTGATAAAATTATTTATGCTTATTTATTACATACTAAAGTTAAAATAAAGGCATGTTTGTATGACCAATATGACTGGAAGTAAACTCCATATTTTCACACCCTGGGAAAATAACCGGTTATTAGGTGCCCCTCGTGCGTTTCAGACAAAATAAACAACTTCCAGTGTTTACGTCTGCAGATGTCGGAAGTCTATAATAAATAGTTTAATACATGGGCATTTCCATATTGGCCTGGTTATCATCCCTCGACCCATATTGGCCCTCGACTTCATCTCAGACCAATATGGGTGTTTCGGGATGATAACCAGGCCAATATGGAAATGCCCATGTATTAATCTGTATATATATTTAACTTGAGTTAAAACAACTGCCAATGAATGATAGATACTGTTAGAAAATTTGCCTTTTAACACCATAACCAAAACGTTTCATGTTATTATAGAAATAAATGGTCTCGCCAAACTTTTATGAATAAAAACATATATATATATTATTTTGTGCACAACACATGTTTCTGAAATAACCATTATTAGGTATGGTCAAAGTCAACAGATTAGAAGTAGATGTCTTTGGGAGAAGAAAGCCACATGTCCTAAACAATGAACCCAAAATTGGCTAAAGTTACCTGAAAGGAGGATGATTATCTGTACTTTTAATCAATTTTAATTGGCTTTATATTTAAACTTCACTGAAGTATTAATTGAATGAAAAATTGAAATTTGACATAGGCAACTAATATCCAAATCAATTTCCATCTTAGCTGACATTTTATTGAAAATAAATCATAATTGTATTATTCCCTTAATATCATATTGTATAAGGTTAGTGACTATAAAATGTGGTAATGTACTATTGTCTGTTCTAGAATGTGTTCTCAACAATATTGTGTTCTTTACAGATATAAAGTCATTGATTTTGGTAATTTTTTTGAAAGTTTTGTTTCGTCGTTTGGCGAGATTTGACCAAAAAAACATGTACTTTCGTTGTTTTTGTGTGCATCTTGTCTCCCAGCATCATTAATTATGTCTGTCCCAATTTCTGAACTACATGAATCACTGATGTTTACACTTAAGCATGAGTTTGAACTCTCAACACTTCCTTCAATTCCATCAAATGGTCAAGTTGGTGGGCTGTGTTAATTCTTGTTTTATAATAATTGGCAAAATCTTCTTTCCCGTTTCTCTTTCTAGCAGAATCGCTTAAAATTCTTGTACGACCGTGTGCAGGTTTTACATCAGCAGAAATTTTTTCCTCAACAAAAGACGTCACGCATGTGTAGTTGTATCATTAAATAGTGCCCGCCGTGAAATGCTGTCCTCTGTTACAATTGACTCCTATGATAAAGTCCGAGGATGGAATAAAGCGCAGTGACGACTTCTTTCGGTCCATTTAAGGTTTTTCATTTGAAATATAACACAACGGGACACAATTTCATAGGACACTATTTTGCCTTACATAGTAATTAACAGGTCACCTAAGTTCATATGAATCGGGGTGTTTATTGTCTTACAGACAGAAATGTATGTGTTTTCATGAAAATAAAAGAAAATAGATGGACTTTTTACTTTAAAACTCGATAATTAGTGTTAATTTATGTTTTTAATGTACTCCTTGTAAAAAAATATTCAGACAAAAAAAAATTCACCAAAATCAACGACATTATACCTTTAAGTATTTTACAAGCATTTAAATGCTTCATGTACCAGTATTATTTGTCGTTGATATTATTATATTTTAATTATGATATACATGTACACAGTTTATCCCTTTGTAAATGGTGCTTTTTAATTTGTTATTGATTAACCAAATTTATTACAAGATTTAATAATTTGTTATATATACAATAAAGTTATCACTTAAATGAGTTTGTCTAGTATTTTTGTACACAATCTTCTAAAGAGGTTTTTGCTAGCTGTTGCCTCTTTGCAGTCATCATTTAGAAAGCTTTACGGTCACCACCATGACTTTGTTGACCATTATGAAATATCTGTGTCACAAATAACCATGGTAGTCACAATCCAGTCCTTTCCTCATTCATGACTTATCACTGGGTTTGTAACAAGAGTAGCATGACTGGTACCACATGTGGAGCAGGAATTACTTACCCTTCCGGAGCACTCAAGTTCATCCTCCCAGTTTTAGTGGGATCCGTGTTGCTCCATCTTTAGTTTTCTGTGTAATGTTTTGTAGATCATTGTTTGTCCTTTTTGTTTTGGCCATTTACGATTTATGGCTTCTGATTACCCCTTTGGTATCTTCAAAGCTTTCTTAAGCTCATTGCACATTAAAAAACAACTTGACTCTTCTTCTTGTTAGCAGAAACTAATTGGTAGTTGTCTTTGGTGGTACATTACAAGGTTTAATTATTTTTCTTACTCTTTACATTATCATCTATCTCCTGTGGCAGTCTAAATTTCCACCCATATCTAGATCATACCAGTGTCATTTATATAGGATTGTTTGGGGAGATATCCATTTGCTGCAGTTTTGCGTCCCTTTGCGCCACAACTCATTTGCGCCAATGCTACGTTTGCGCCATTTACTTTCATCTCGCAATTGAATCGTTATGCAAGAGCCAGTAGCAATTATTCTGATTTCTTGAAGCGTCATCTTTGTCTGAAAAACAGGCTACTGGACCAGGGCTATCAAAAGATTCGCCTTATTCGATCTCTTAAAAAGTTTATATTCCGATATCAAGATCTTGTCGAAATATATTCTGTCTCTGCAGATACAATAGTAAAAGATACATTTTCATATAGTGAAAATGTATAAAGATAAGCATTTGGTATACGTGGTTTACAATGTCAAAAATATTTTTTGTGAATGTGTGATGTAAAAATGCTTTTGACATATACGGTCGTAATTAAAATATTTCAAAGGACTCATAGTTGATGGTGATGGTTCACGAGATATATTAGATACTGAGTTTGGTACTGTTTGACTGCTATTTTGCCTGTTTCTTCCAGTATTGTTGTAAATGCTGTTTTAGTGACAACGGGAACCTTTGAACCGTAATGGAAGCGAGAGGTTGGCGCCGTAAAATCTTATTCAATCCACCATTTCTTTAGAAATGCCTGTACCAAGTCAGGACCATTGCCGGGTTTTCCAGTTTCCCGGTTGTTGACTGATTTTGTCTGTTTATTGATTTACGAGTTTTGAATTTCCCTTTGGAAGATTGCTCTGTGTTCTGTAATTTTGTTATTACCCTTATTTCAAATTACTGGGCATCATTTGCGCCAGATATTAAAGTATACAATTGCGCCAATTACATGAATACTCTAATTTGATACATATGGATGTTTTATATGACCTCCCTCCTCCTTTATCCGGGCTTGGGACCGGCAGTTTGCACTGGCGGAGTTAAAGTCATTTAAAAGTCATTTAAAACCATTTATTAGCAAATTATAAAAGAGAGTGCAGTTATGGATAAAATATAAAATACGACTTGTTTAAATGCACTGTTCGTCAGTATAAACGGTTGCTGGACATTCTTTTGTTGTGCAACGCCATCTAATTTATCCGCTCTTCTTTACAAAAGCTTGTCTATACTTATGGCCATCAATAATAATAACAGGCTTCCCTCGGTTAGATTCTAAGTTCTTAATCGAAATATCCATGTTTATTCGAAAAATGACTTCTCTAAACTGATCTTTTCTTTTCTCCAGTGAAAACTTTTTTTTAATCTCTTACATATGCAAATCGATACAGTTTTACCAGTAGTGAACTTTATTTACGAAGACTGATATATATATATATACATGTACAAGGGCGGATCCAGGATTTCAAGTTAGGGGGCGCACTAAAAAAGTCACGCCGAGCGGAGGGAGGCTCGAAAATTGTTGGAGTATTTCGTGCGAAAAATCACGATTTAAAAAAAAAAAAATCATATTTTTTTCCAATTTTAGGGGGGGGGGGAGCCGGATCCGCCCCTGATGTATGTGATAAGTCAAAAGGTAAATGAAATAAGTGTATAGGTAAATTGGGGCAAACGACTTCAGTATTCTGGCGCAATTGATATCTTTTGAAAAATAATAGTTGGTAAAATGTTAATTTTCAATGAGATGATGATGAGGTCCGCTTTTTACTAGATCAAAATCCATTGTTGGATTTTTATGGTGCTAGCTCACTGAAACAACACTCCGTGGATAAACAAGTCGCCCCACTCAGACACATTATCCTGATTCCGAGCCAACCAGTGTTTGTTCTATCTCCTTAGTGTTGTGTGCTTAACAGAGAAGCAACAAATACCAGTTTTATAGTCAAACCCATGACCAAACGCACTTGGGACAACCAAGCTATCAATTACACCACCGATGCAGTTGATTTCATCATGAATATAACTGAAGTACTGTAACTTTATGTTAAATAACAATCAATCAATCAACTACATATAAGTAACAAGATTGGCACCGCTAGTGGAATAGGAACTTCATACCCTTCAGGTATTCACCGTCGGTTTATAGTGGGGTTCATGTTGCTTGATCTTTAGTTTTCTGTGTAGTGTTTTGTAGATCGTTGTTTGTTCCTTTTCTGTTAGCCATTGTATTACCTCTCCTTCTTCGATTTACACGTTTGCATTACCCTTTTGGTATCCTCAAACTTTTCCACATATAACAACATTCCATAAGGGGTCATGTCAGGTGACCTTTCAATTATCTCTGATCATCCATTCATATGCAATAAAATGAAATAAAAATCCAAAACAGTCATAGCGGTTCTAAAATCTGATAGGAACATTTAAATGCATTGAAAAATGGGATAACAATTCAGGGGCGGATCCAGTATTTCAAGTTTCAAACAATCATTTTTCCCTACACGGATATTCCCTACACACAGTTATTAGAGATATGTGCAGTATGTCACTGGAATAATCAGCTGGACACTGACAGAAAAGCAATTATGTCTTACTCTGTTACTGTTTCTTACAATCCTCATGACAAAATATTGTTTGTGACAAAAATATATTTCTTTAAACCGATTGTTTTAGTTGCCCATTATTGAGAAGAATGGTATATTGTTTTGGATGATTTGTATGTGTGTAGTGAAGAAATGGCTTGTCACTTTTCTCCTGACATAAAATAAATTATCAAGGCCTTAACGACAGAATGTATCAATTTAACTTCTTATATCAATTGTAGAAAAAGGAATTGATACAAAATGCAGAATTTAATTAATTTAATTTTTTTTTTAATTTCAGATGTGAGAAGACTCTATTACATAGTACTTATAGTGTTATGATTATACAAATGTGTGCTAATCATTATAATGTGATAATCATGATTACAGGAATGAGGATTATATAATAGTTGTACCCGACCAGTACTTAAAATTATTTTAATTATATTTTATATAATTATATTTATACAAAGGTTGTTAATATATACACATGTACTGAATTTATTTTATTATATTTCATAAGAGCATTTTTTATTGTTACACTTGAGACTCCTTTTAATTTGTGATGTGTATAATTGGTCATATAATGAAAAGCATAAAAATTACCACACTTTCGTTAAAATTCAAATATTAATTATCAAAATTATAGGAAAGAGTCAAAATTAATAAACACACAAATACATGACCACTCACTTTCCTGTCTTGGTACAGGCACTGCAAAGTGGTGGGATTAAACTAGTTTTATGGGCCCAAAATTTGTTTGATTGATTGATTGATTGATGTTTAACGTCCATTGAGCATTTTTTCAGCTATATTCAGGACGAGGAAAAAATTTAAACGCCACAGGAATCGGAACAAGTTAAAGGTGATGGGTAGGAACGGAGAATTTTGCCAGTGCAACAGATCTCGTATGGACCACCCATCATGAGCATAATGCTCATAATGAGCTGTTGCAATGGGTTCTTTAACGTGGAAATTAAAAGTTATTTATTTAAGATTGAAATTAAAAAAATAAAAAATACCTCACTATCGGAACAAATCCAAAACCCAGTAAAAAAATCGTAGAAAGAACCACATACCATTTAATAAATTTAAAATATTTAAATATTGCTGCAGAATGTCAAATTTATTTTGTGCAAAGATCAAAGACACATTGATATATTGAGTTCAGCTGAAATAAAATTGAATCAACCTGCTCCCAAAAAAATATAACCAGATTTTTGTTATTGATGATTTTGTGTATCAATAATAAATATGTTATGAAAGTACAGTTTTGATGAATGTTGTTGTCATATCACATTAAAAAGTGAACAATTGGTTATGAGACAATTTTGATTTGATAAAGTTATTTATACTTATCTATTTAACTTGAGTAAAAACGACTGCCCATGAATGATAGATACTGTTAGATTGTTTGTAGTTTAACACCATCACCAAAGAACTAATGTTTCATGTTAATAAAAAAAAGGGGGGAGTCTCAGGAACCTTTCATAAATAAAAACATAGATATATTATTTAGTGCACAAATACGTTTCTGAAAAAACTTTATAAGGTACACTCAAAATCAAACATTTGAAATCTGAATAATTTAAAATTCTTTGGGAGAAATAAAACCAAAGGACATAAAGAGTATAGCCAAAATGGGCTAAAGTTACCTGAATGGAGAATGATAATCTATACTTTAATATGTTTTAAATTTAATGAGAAATTGAAATTTGACCTAAGCAACTTATATTCAAATCAATTTCCATCTTAGCCGACATATAATAGAAAATAAAGTTTTATTATTCAATTATTATATTGTACAAGGTTTATAGTGGTATTTAAATGTGGCAATGTGCCAGTGTCAGTTCTAGAATGTGTTCTCAACAGTATTGTGTTCTTTAAAGGTATAATGTCCTTGATTTTGGTAATTTAAGAAAAAAAAATTGTGTATGAAACGTCATTTGTAAAGATTGGACTAAAAAACATGTATTTTCGTTGTTTTTTTCGTGTGCAGCTTGTCTCTCAGCATCATTAAGTATGCATGTCCCAATTTCTGAACAACATGCATCACTGATGTTTGCACATCAGCATGACTTTGAACTCTCAACACTTCCTTCAATTCAATCCAACGGTCAATTTGGAGGCTTATGTTAATTCTTGTTTTATAATAAATTGCGAAATCTTCTTTCCCATTTCTCTTTCTATCAGAATCGCTTAAAATTCTTGTACGACAGTGTGCAGGTTTTACGTCGGCAGAATTTTTTTCCTCAACAAAAGACTTCACGTATGCGTTATAACAGGTCACATAAGTTCATATGAATCGAGGTGTTTATCGTGGTACAGACAGAAATTTATGTTGAAAGATGTGATTTCATGAAAATAAAAGAAGATGGATGGACATTTTACTTTAAAACTCATTAATTAGTGTTAAATAATGTTTTTAATGTACTCCTTGTAAAAAATATCTGGACAAAAAAAATCACCAAAATCAACGATATTATACCTTTAAGTATTTTAAAGTATTTAAATGTTTTATGTACCAGTATTATTTGTCTATGATATTATTATATTTTAATTATGATATACATTTACACAGTTTATCCATTTGTAAATGGTGCTTTTTAATTTGTTATTGATTAACCAATTTTTTATATATACAATAAATTTTAAATAAATCATTTAAATTAATTTGAGTCGTATTTTTGTACACAATCTTCTAAAGAGGTTTTTGTTAGCTGTTGCCTCTTTGCAGTCATCATTTACAAAGCTTTACGGTCGTCACCATGACTTTGTTGGCCATTATTGAATATCTCGGTCATAAATGACCATGAATATGTTCTGTTTATGGTAATCACAATCCGGTCCTTTCCTCATTCATGATTTATCACCGGGTTTGTAACAAGAGTAGCATGACTGGTGCCACATGTGGAGCAGGAATTGCCTACCTTTCCAGAGCACTCGAGTTCACCCCTCATTTTTTTGTGGGATCCATGTTGCTCGATCTTTAGTTTTCTGTGTAATGTTTTGTAGATCATTGTTTGTCCTTTTTGTTTTGGCCATTTACGATTTATGGCTTCTGATTACCCCTTTGGTATCTTCAAAGCTTTCTTAAGCTCATTGGACATTAAAAAACAACTTGCCTCTTCTTCTTGCTAGCAGAAGCTAATTGGTGGTGGTCTTTGGTGGTCCATTACAAGGTTTAGTTATTTTTCTTGCTCTTTAATTACATTATCATCTATCTCCTGTGGCAATCTAAATTTTCACCCATAGACCATACCAGCGTCATTCCTATAGGATTGTGAAACTTGTTCTCATCATGAGTGAGTGATTGTTGTTTAATGCCAACTAAGTAATTTTTTCAGCTATGCCATCGCGAGAAAAATTTTAATTTTCAATGAGATGATGATGAGGTCCGCTTTTTACTAGAACAACACCCTTAGTTGGATTTTTATGGTGCTAGCTCACTGAAACAACACTCCATGGATAAACAAGTCGCCCCACTCAGACACATTATCCTGAGACCGAGCCAACCAGTGTTTGTTCTATCTCCTTAGTGTTGTGTGCTTAACAGAGAAGCAACAAATACCAGTTTTAGAATGCGCTACAGGAACTTCAATTATTTACAGAGCATTATTATAATAAGATGATAGAATGAGTAGATAATGTATACGTATTACACAAAAACAGATGACAGGTGATACACAAGATATTACGGTCAGAGGTTAGGACTTGGGTCTACTCGACTCACACTATATTAAATACCAGGTCATGTGCTTGACTGTTAGGATGAAGAAATGAACCTTGATATTATCTTATACCGGACGTCGTTAGAGGTTAGCATATAGATAACTAAAGATCCAACAAACAGCTAAATTTTATTAGGCTGTAAATCAAAATGTCTTTGTTTTGTTGTCCACTGATTGAAAGTTAAACAGCAATGACCATTAATAATTGTAAAAATTAGAACAAGGATCTATCAGTATCAGTAGTATCTGTAATTTAAATTAACATG
>MJUT01049406.1:35940-46607 GCA_002080005.1 Gigantidas platifrons | reverse complement strand
TTTCACAGTCTTATAACAGCTTACTTTCCAGTGCAAAGTTAGTTTCCATAGATCTTGACGAAAAAGTGTGTTTTTAACGATCTTTTGAAAACATCCAAACTTTTAGCGTCTATAATGTTAACCGGAAGGGCATTCCATAACTTCGGTGCAACTGACGAAAAAATTCGATCACCGTACCTCACAGTTCTGCTTTTAGGAACAACTAGTTGTTTTGAATGCTGGGATCTCAAATTTCTTGCTGGCTGATAGAGTTCTAGCAAGTCTTTCACATAGATCGGTGATTGGTCGTGTAATGCTTTGTATACGTGAACTAGAATCTTAAAGTCCACTCGATGAGTTACTGGTATCCAATGCAGTTCTTTTAAGACCGGTGTAATGTGATCATAACGCGATGTTCTCGTTATGATGCAAGCTGCAGTGTTCTGCAGATTTTGAAGTCTATTCAACGAGGCCTTCGGAACACCATGCAAGAGCGCATTGCAATAGTCCAGGCGTGACGTGACGAGAGAATTTACGAGAGATTTTGTAGCATCTGTATTTAGATATTGCCTGATGTGGCCTATTTGACGTAATTGTCCGTATCCTGATCTGCAGACTGAATTAATATGTTTTTCCATGCTCATTTTGGAGTCTAGAAAAGCACCAAGATTTCTCACACATTTAGATGGTTTGATGTCCTCTCCTCCAATTTTCACAGAAATGGATTCAATATGCTTTTCGTTTTTTTGAGATGTAAATACAATGACTTCAGTTTTATCAGCATTGATTTTCAACATGTTGCTGTTCATCCACAAGTTAATTTTAAATGAAATGATGATGAGATTCGCTTTGTAGTAGACCAACACGCTTAGTTGGATACTTATAGTGCTAACCCACTGAAACAATACTCCACGGATAGACATGTCGCCACACTCGGACACATTAACCAGATGCATGTGATACATTGTAATACAATTATCATTCTGTTATTTCAACCCCCCTTTCACCCCTCTTTCTACGATTTGTCTATTGGATTTTAGAACTGTTCCGAGAGGGTGGTATTTTTTTTCTGTTTATTAAATCACTGAATACAAATAGACCACAACATTTACCAATAGAAAGAAAAGTTTGAAGGTATAAAAGGGTTAATCAGAAGTCGTAATCGAAGAAGGAGAGACAACAAAAGAAAAAGGACAAAAGGATATAAACAACGATCTACAAAACACTACACAGAAAACTAAAGATTGAGCAACACGAACTCCCCTAAAAATTGGGGGCGAATACAGGTGCTCCGGAAGGGTATGCAGTTCCTTTTCCACACGTGCCACACGTTGTGTTACTCTTATTACAAACTTGGTGATAAGACATGAATGAAGAAAGGACCGGATTGGGATTACGACAAACGGAACACATCCGTGGCTTGTGAATAAAAACGTAGATATCTAATTTAATGTGCACGACGCGTCTAGAATAATCTTCATCTGGTACGCTCAAAGCCAAAAACAAAAAACAAAAACAAAAGCAACAAAAAACAGACACAAACCTGTTGCGAGGTTAAAAGTTTGATTAGATCACAACCCTTCCCTTCTTTATAATTTGATTTCCAATGGCAATAAAGACATAAACATACAACACAAAAAGAACCTGCTCATGTGAATTTTCTTTTTATTCACTATTAGATATCCATTTCTCTATAATTGTTATAGAATTAATGTATATCGTTTTCGTGCCTTTTGATTGGACAAGAGCATTGTCACCTGTTTGTTTTGGATTCGTTCATAACTCGATGAACTTTTTTTGCGCTTTTGATCCTTTTATAACTCGATGAACTTTTTTGTATAACTATCATAAACAATATGGCGACCGCCGGCGGGAAACTACGATATTGTCCGATTGAAAGCAAGCTTGAAATCAGTTTAATAATAAAAATAGGGAAAAGATTCAAATTGAAGAGTTATAGGTGTTAAACGGTTCTTTTCTGGAGTTCATGCATGTGTAAACGGTGCCGATGCACTCACAATCTTTACATAAACGTCCTTCGGACATTTATTCAGTTTGTGATTACATCGGCACCGTTTACACATGCATGAACTCCTGAAAAGAAGCGTTTGATCCTATAGTATACTTTCAGACAACCTAAAACATGTCGATCGCCAAATACTTCATCCTTTGTGTCTTATTGGTGTCTGTTTTACATCTACCATCTACATACAGCAAGAATTGTTTTGCTTGTGCACAGGAAGTGATGACGTGTATCGATAATTGTGCAAATGTGCATGGTACTATTATAGGAGAAATTCTTGGCAGAAAACGGCAAGCATCATCATGTTATGACCTTTGTGTACAGACGTCTAAGATTTGTGTTAATGGATGCAGATAAGATGAAAAAATGATTGTCGTATGTTCTTAGATCGATTGGCGACGCTCCATGAAGAACAATAATAGAACACACACAAATACTGTAATTTACGAAGACTTTATTACACGATGAATAAGTGTACAATATGTAATTCAGTTTACTTTATTGTACCTGCTTCCTGTGAACATAGATTATATAATACACACTTTGTATGATATTATCCTGTACATTTATGTGTCATAATTCAAGTATTATATGTCATAGTCCCAGTATTGTATATTTATGTCATAGTCCCAGCATTGTACATTTATGTCATAGTCCCAGTATTGTATATTTATGTCATAGTCCCAGTATTGTATATTTATGTCATAATCTCAGTGTTATATGTCATAGTCCCAGTATCGCAGATTTATGTCATAATCTCAGTGTTATATGTCATAGTCCCAGTATTGCATATTTATGTCATAATCCCAGAATTATATGTCATAGTCCCAGTATTGTATATTTATGTCACAATCTCAGTGTTATATGCTATAATTCCAGCATAGTAGATCTATGTCATAGTCCCAGTATTGTATATTTATGTCATAGTCCCAGTATTGTATATTTATGTCATAATCCCATTAGTATATGTAATAATTCCAGTCTTGTATATTTATGTCATAATCTCAGCGTTATATGTCATAGTCCCAGTATTGTATATTTATATAATAGTCCCAGTATTGTATATTCATGTCATAATCTCAGTGTTATATGTCATAGTCCCAGTATTGTATATTTATGTCATAATCCCAGTGTTATATGTCATAGTCACAGTATTGTATATTTATGTCATAGTCCCAGAGTTATATATCAATGTCCCAGTATTGTATTTTTATGTCATAATCTCAGTATTATATGTCAAAGTCCCAGTATTGTACATTTATGTCATAGTCCCAGTATTGTATATTTATGTCATAGTATCAGTGCTATATGTCATAGTCATAGAATTGTATATGTATGTCATAGTCTCAGTGCTATATGTCATAGTCCCAGTGTTGTACATCTATGTCATAGTCTCAGTGTTACATGTCATAGTCCCAGTATTGTATATTTATGTCATAGTATCAGTGTTATATGTCATAGTCCCTGTATTGTATATTTATGTCATAGTATCAGTGCTATATGTCATAGTCCCAGTATTGTATATTTATGTCATAGTCTCAGTGTTATATGTCATAGTCCCAGTATTGTACATTTCTGTCATAGTCCCAGTATTGGATATTTATGTCATAGTCCCAGTATTGTATATTTATGTCATAGTCCCAGTATTGGATATTTATGTCATAGTCCCAGTATTGTATATTTATGTCATAGTCCCAGTATTGTATGTTTATGTCATAATCCCAGTATTGTATATTTATGTCATAATCCCAGTGTTATATGTCATAGTCCCAATCTTGTATATTTATGTCATAATCCCATTATTATATGTTATAGTTCCAGTCTTGTATATTATGCCTTAATTCTAGTATTATATGGCATAGTCCAAGTATTGTGTATTTATGTCATACTGCAAGTCTTGCGTGTCATAGTTCCATATATGTATTACTTACAACCTTTAAGTTGTCATCCAAACCTTATGCTAGTCTTATATGTTGTATTCCCTATTGTGTATGTCGTATTCTCAACTACATATGCTGCAATTCCAACATTGTTTTTGTCATAGTCTCAGTATTGCATATGCAATCCTTCAATGTGAACAACATGATAAAACAATTCAAAGAACAATAAAGACAGAAATCCAGCGTTACATTTGGTAATCAGGTGACAGTGTATATATTGAATAATAATACAATATCATAGCAACAACAGCAATATTTTATAGAAGTCTATATTTTTCTGAATTATTTATTTATTACAATCAACAATCAAAAGTGTATTATCGTCAGAAGAACTTATGTCAGATTCAAAGAGGGAAGCGCTTGAGGCACTGCAAAAAAAAAATCAGAATTGTTGATGCTAGGTAAATATTTGAATTTGGAGGATAAAATGCTATGCTGAAATTTGAAATCTGTTACGTTATTGTTACACATTTGGTTTGTTTGTTTGTTTGTTTGATGGTGTTTAACGCCACTTTCAAAAATAGTTCAGCTATATCGTGGCGGTCAGTTTTATTGGTGGAGGAAACCGAAGAACCCGGAGAAAACCACCGACCTGTCGTAAGTGACTGACAAACTTTATCACTTAATGTTGTACACATCGCCCTGATCGTGATTCGAACTCACAACATCAGTGGTGATAGGCACTGATTGCATAGGTAGTTTTAAATCTAACTACCATACGATCACGGCCACGACGGCCCCTTACACTTTTGGTAGATGGAGGGAGTATGTATAATATATAATTAAGAAATAAATCATGCTTTTGAGTTTTAACATGGATTGGCGGATATTAGTAAATTTTATCCCTCGCTTCTGGCTCGGGATAAAATACTAATATCCGCCAATCCATGTTAAAACTCCCAACACATTCTGGCTTCTATGATTTATTTCAATTCTGATATGTCTAAGAGTACAAATACGGTAGTATACCTTGATTGGAAGAGGGTAATTTATATTTACTTTTGCGGAAAATATCGCACACAATTTATGCTGCTAATGGAAAAGTCAGTCACATTCACCGGCGCATGAGCTAATGAGATTATACCGAATGGATATTAAATCCCTCGTTTTTAACAAAGCGAATGAAGGAGGTAATGTTAGAACGTTTGATATTGATCAGGGTGTGATTAAAAACGTATGTAAAATATAACAATGCTTTCTCTATTTATCGAAAGCTTTTTCAAACCAATCAAAATCGAATGATATTAAGGAAGTCTTCCTGGTCTTGGTCCTGCCAAGCTCACACAAGACTGACTGTCCTCAGCATGTGAACATGACATCTTCCAGCCTTATTATGTTTGCCTGTGTAATAGGAATATTACTGCTTTTAAGGTAATATCAATAGTATTATCGTGTCTTAAACATTCCTCTATTTATTAATAGGTACATATATACTAGTCAGTCAAAAAAAACAAACATATGTGTGTTTAGGGTAACATCCCAAAATTTGCTAGGTAGGGTAGGTAGGGATTTTTTTTTTACATTTCTTTTACCTGAAAATATGCATTATTTGTAACGTCGGTTTTAGTTTTAGTTGCGTCTTAATACAGTGTATATGTTTGCGGTTGTTCTCATCATGAATATAACTGAAATACTGCTAACTTTACATTAAATATCAATCAGTCAATCAACTATATATATGAGGAGTAAAGATAATAAAAAGTGTCAGATTTTCACTTGATATTACTCTGGATTTCCTGGTGTACTAAAATAGACCCCAGCAATGAAATATTATAGAACTCCCATATTTGATACATATTCTGTCCTATCACTATTGGTAAGTTATTAGTTATTACAATGTCCATCTGGAGACATATTAATTGGCATGTAGTACTAGTGTTTATCCTGAAATAGATTGACTATGAATTTTGGATTCTGTATTTCGATGCTAGATTAAAAAAAAGATTTAAGTGTGGTCTTGTGTTATCTAACCTGGACATGTAATCCATACGAGATATTAGTACCATTGTTTGGTCTGAATTGAAGAAAGGTTTGAATATACTAAAGCCATAAATCAAAGGACAGACAATACAAAAGAAAAAGGACAAAAAAAGTTTGAAGATACCAAAGGGATAACCAGAAGCCGTAAATAGAAGTACAGACAGGTCCGGCATGGGACAGGGACAGACACAAAAATATGACAGAGATAAACCGATTAATGGGATCCTAACCCTCTGTCCTTTTTAACAAAATATTGGTTTATTAAATGGCAGGTATTAGATAAGATACCATTGATACGCGATTGGAGGAAATTAGAATTACAAATTGAAAATCGAATTTCAAGAAATGCTTATACATGTTCATTGTTATGAAAAGTGTTGGTTTTAACTACTTTTATCCAAGTATGAATTCTACAAACAAATAAAAAGGACAAATACAAGCAACCATATAGTTTGGGGGGGGGGAATCCAGCAAAGTGGTATTTCATCTGTCCGTTGGAAACATCTTCCTTGATATGTGTGTCTCATACTTTTAATGTCTTATTCTTTGTTCAATGGTTGTTACTCCGTGGGAATGCAGCATTTAGGAGCAAGATCAAAAACTGGTTGTGTCTGAGATAGGATGATGTGTCCGAGTAGGACTATATATTTTTCTGTGATCGCTCAATGTGTTGGTCTAGTACAAAACAGATATCTAAAATTTACAGTTTCTAGATAATGTAATTCTTTTTTTTATTTTATCAAAGCTAAAGTTCTCCCCCATCAGGCATAGCGGGAGACCTTAGTAGAATTTGGCTATAATGTTTCGACCCTTTAGTTTTATTGCTCCCAAACATTTGGGATGATTTGGCTTTCTAATCTTTCGATTTTAAGCGTACCTGATGAAGGTTATTCCAGAAACGCGTCGTTCGCACTAAATTTAATATCTACGTTTTTATCCACCTCATAGAACAACAATTTCCTATGATAAGGCTGGAAATTTGCTCATTTTGTGATAAACAACAAAAGCGGTTACGCATTATTATTCGTGTCCGGATCTAGTGTCATGTGTAGAAGATTAACATATATGTCAGGTCGTCCCGATCTGATAAAAAACATGGCCACCGCATGCAATTCTTGGTTCTGATTGGTTGATTTCTAAAATATCTTCTCCTCTGAAACCGCTTGACCAAAATGAACCGAAACTTGGTAGGAAGCATTTATGTAAGGTCCACTAAGGTCTATTGCTAATTTCGATAGTCTAACAATAAAATTGTCATTGGTTTCTGTTTCTCCTTGTTTTGTTTTTCTAAACAAATGTCTTTCATAAGAAATGGTTTTCTTTGGTTTGAAGTAGTTACTTAGCGTTTCAACTACATCATCATATCTCGTGCCATGTTCAGGAAGAGTTTCATAAATGTCCTGTACTTCATTCCCAGATACATGTAACAGAAGAGCTTTCTTTTGGTCGTCTTTATTGATTCCCGTTGCTTTGAGATAACATTCAAATCTCTTCATATATTGTTCCCACGATTTTGATAAGTTCGTGTTTTCTCCAATAAGTTTGAGTGGGTGGAGCTTACTCCACGTGTCTAATGTTTTACCTCTTTATGTTGCATGCACTCTGTAAAGTGAACTTAGATTAGATTATAGTATGGAAATGAAAGGTTGTCTGGTTTAATTATATAGCGTTCCCCGTGTCCTGTACAAATATTACATTGGCGACGAGGATGGGATTCGAACCCACGCGGGGAACGTTATATAGTCTCAGTGTTATATGTCATAGTCCCAGTATTGTATATTTATGTCATAATCCCAGTATTGTAAATTTATGTCATAATCCCAGTATTGTATATTTATGTCATAATCCAAGTATTGTATATTTATGTCATAGTCTCAGTATTGTATATTTATTAAATGTCAGATATTACATTATATTTATAAAATTAATGACATATATCAAGCTTTACATTTATTACAATATCATAGCAACAACAGCAATATTTTATAGAAGTCTATATTTATCTGAATTATTTATTTATTACAATCAACAATCAAAAGGGTATTCTCGGCAGAAGAACTTATGACCTATTCAAAGAGGAAAGCGCTTGAGGCACTGGAAAAAAAATCAGATTTGTTGATGCTAGGTGAATTTGAATTTGGAGTTAAAATGCTATGCTGAAATTTGAAATCCGTTACGTTATTGTTACACATTTGGTTTGTTTGTTTGTTTGTTTGTTTGTCTGATGGTGTTTAACGCCACTTTCAAAAATAGTTCAGCTATATCGTGGCGGTCAGTTTTATTGGTGGAGGAAACCGAAGGATTCGGTGAAAACCACCGACCTGTCGCAAGTCACTGACAAACTTTATTACTTTAAGTCCTTCATGCAATATTGCGCATGGATAGCAGCTCGTTAAACGCGCACCTTTTCTTACGTAATCTAGTTGATAGCTGTACGTGCGGTCAGACCGAGACGACAGCCCACTTTCTAAATCAGTGTAGAAATTATTCAGTGATCCGAGACACTACTATCAATTCCTTAAATTTACTTGTCCCTATTACAGCCAAACTATTATTATATGGATCAACTGCTCTAACTGATGAACAAAATACACTTATTTTTACTTAAGTGCAAAAATACACCCTAGACAGCAAAAGATTTGCAAATGCTTATTATGCGAAGACAGCATTTCATCCTTCATCCTCTTTTTATTTTATTTTCATGTACATTCTTTGTTCATCTACTTTTGCAATCTTCATTGTGAATTGTTTATTATTATGTAATGTTCGTTCAATTTTTCATGAACGTGCTATACGTGATGATGCTTTCATATTGTCGTCGATTTGTAAGGAGACGGATTTATATAAGCTAAGCTTGCTTCCGAATCCTTGTCGTATATTTCATATTGTATTGTATTAACATGTCATATTATTGAATAAAATATGCTTAAACTAAACTTTATCACTTAATGTTGTACACCTCGCCCTGATCGAGATTCGAACTCACAACATCAGTGGTGATAGGCACTGATTGCACAGGTAGTTATAAATCTAACTACCATACGAGCAAGGCCATGACGGCGCCTTACACGTTTGGTAGATGGGGAGAGTTTGTATAATATATAATAAAGAAATAAATCATGGAAGTCAGAATGTGTTGGGAGTTTTAACATGGATTGGCAGATATCAGTATTTTATTCCGAGCGAGAAGCGAGGGATAAAACTTACTAATATCCGCCAATCCAGGTTAAAACTCGAAACACATTCTGGCTTCCATGATTTATTTCGATTCTGATATGTCTAAGAGTACAAATACGGTAGTATACTTTGATTTGAAGACGGTAATTTATATTTACGTTTTCGGACAATGCCGCACACAATTTATGCTGCCAATGGAAAAGTAAGTCACATTCACCGGCGTATGTGCTAATGAGATTATATCGAATGGATATTACATCGCTTGTTTTTAACAAAGCGAATGAAGGAGGTCATGTTAGAATATTTTATATTGATCAGGATGTGATTCTAATCTGGTAAATAATTAAATATAGGTATACTTCTTATTGAATAAGTTATTGTAAATATTTGATAGGTTGCAACAAATGTCTTCACAAAATATATTTTTAGCTATATTTAATAATTTGAAAACGTATGTAAATATAGCAATGCTTTCTCTATTAATCAAAAAGCTTTTTCAAACCAATTAAAAATCGAATAACATTAAGGAAGTCTTCCTGGTCTTGGTCCTGCCAAGCGAAGACACAAGATTGAGTGTCCTTAGCATGTGAACATGACATCTTCCAGCCTGATTATGTTTGCCTGTGTAACAGGAATATTACTGCTTTTAAGGTAATATCAATAGTATTATCGTGTCTTACACATTCCTCTATTCATTAATAAGTACATGTACATATATACTAACTAGTCAGCCCAAAACAAATATGTGTGTTTAGGGTAACACCCCAAAATTTGCTAGGTAGCTATAGGGTGTGTAGGGATTTTTTTTACCTGAAAATATGCATTACTTGTAATGCCGGTTTTAGGTGCGTCTTAATACAGTGCATATGTTTGTGATGCAACATGCATGCAATTTACTACCATCAATTCACTGTTTGTTATCTTTTAGGTGCTTTCCTCACATACATGTATGAATCCAATACTACATTTATTAAAGCAAAATTAAATGTACTACTGCTTTAATAGATGAATAGTCACTTTTTTATGGCTATGTAATTTTGTTTAAGTATCAGGAAAAGTGCTAAAGATGACACCCATTTGTGCCTGATATAAATCAACTACAATCTTGTCGTCCAGTGTAGACCATGGTCCACTTTATGATCTGTTTACAGAGGTTTCCAGCAACTCATTAGAGCAAAGGAACTTGGCCTCAAACTTTTCAAATATTTCTGTATGCCGAATCACGGGAAATATTCTTTCTTCTTTTAAAGTGTGCTTGCATTTTCAGTGTTTTCTATCGTACCGTAAATTATCATTAAAATATGTATTATATTTGTAAATTGTATTTGTTTTTAGGGTAATATCAATAGTATTATCGTGTCTTACACATTCCTCTATTCATTAATAAGTACATATATACTAGTCAGGCTAAAAAAAAAATATGTTTGTGTAGGGTAACATCCCAAAATTTGCTATGTAGCCATAGGGTAGGTAGGGATTTTTTTAAAACTTTTTTTTACCTGAGCATATGCATTATTTGTAATACCGGTTTTAGTTGCGTCTTAGTACAGTGCATATGTTTGTGATGC
>MJUT01049400.1:107710-179488 GCA_002080005.1 Gigantidas platifrons | reverse complement strand
TATCTTCAAACTTTAGGGCATTGTGTTGTCTGTCCTTCTTCGATTTACGTCTTCTAATTAACCCTTTGATATCTTCAAACTTTAGGGCATTGTGTTGTCTGTCCTTCTTTGATTTACGTCTTCTAATTAACCCTTTGATATCTTCAAACTTTAGGGCATTGTGTTGTCTGTCCTTCGATTTACGTCTTCTAATTATGTCTGCCCTTCGAACGAAGGGAGACATATTGTTTTAGTTTGATTTTTTCTTCTTCCGCTTCCGCATCTTCTGCTTCTTCTCAGCGAAGCTTGTCCGGACCATAACTTTTTTGTCTTTCCAGATAGGTCAATTACATTTGGTATGTGGGTGCATGACCATAAGGCGGTGTGTCGCATACCGTAATGACCTTTGTTTTAATTGTTTTTTAAATAGTATTGTTGTCCGGGCCATAACATTTTTGTCTTTCCAGATAGGTCAATTACATTTGGTATGTGGGTGCATGACCATAAGGCGGTGTGTCGCATACCGTAATGACCTTTGTGGGATCTTGACCTTTGACCTCGAGGTCAAATAATTGTTTTTTAAATAGTATTGTTGTCCGGGCCATAACATTTTTGTCTTTCGAGATAGGTCAATGATATTTGGTATGTGGGTGCATGACCATAATGTGGTATGTCGCGTGCCGTAGTGACCTTCGTGGGACCTTGACCTTTGACCTCAAAGTCAAATAATTGTTTTTTAAATAGTATTTATTTGGTATGTAAGTGCATGACCATAAGGCAGTGTGTCGCATACCGTAATGGCCTTTGTGGGACCTTGACCTTTGACCTCCAGGCCAAATAATTGTTTTTTAATATTATTTTCTTGTCCGGACCATAACAATTTTGTCTTTAGAGATAGGTCAATGATATTTGGTATGTGGGTGCATGACCATAAGGCGGTGTGTTGTGTACCGTAATGACCTTTGTGGGACCTTGACCTTTGGCCTCAAGGTCAAATAATTGTTTTTAAATAGTATTTTCTTGTGTGGGCCATAACATTTTTGTCTTTTGAGATATGTTGTTGTACAGATGGCCGCATTAAGGGGAGACATAAGTTTTAGGTATCTAAAACAGTTCTTCCTTGTTACCCCTTTGGTATCTTCAAACTTTTAACCATTGTGTTGTCTGTTCTTCTTAGATTTACGTCTTCTAATTACCCCTTTGGTATCTTCAAACTTATAACCATTGTGTTGTCTGTCCTTCTTAGATTTAGGTCTTCTAATTACCCCTTTGGTTTCTTCAAACTTATAACCATTGTGTTGTCTGTCCTTCTTAGATTTACGTCTTCTAATTACCCCTTTGGTATCTTCAAACTTATAACCATTGTGTTGTCTGTCCTTCTTTGATTTACGTCTTCTAATTACCCCTTTGGTATCTTCAAACTTATAACCACTGTGTCGTCTGTCCTTCTTTGATTTACGTCTTCTAATTACCCCTTTGGTATCTTCAAACTTATAACCATTGTGTTGTCTGTCCTTCTTTGATTTACGTCTTCTAATTACCCCTTTGGTATCTTCATACTTTTAACCATTGTGTTGTCCGTCCTTCGATATACGTCTTCTAATTACCCCTTTGGTATCTTCATACTTTTAACCATTGTGTTGTCCGTCCTTCGATTTACGTCTTCTAATTACCCCTTTGGTATCTTCAAACTTAACCATTGTGTTGTCCGTCCTTCGATTTACGTCTTCTAATTACCCCTTTGGTATCTTCAAACGTTTAACCATTGTGTTGTCCGTCCTTCGATTTACGTCTTCTAATTACCCCTTTGGTATCTTCATACTTTTAACCATTGTGTTGTCCGTCCTTCGATTTACGTCTTCTAATTACCCCTTTGGTATCTTCAAACTTTTATCCATTGTGTTGTCCGTCCTTCGATTTACGTCTTCTAATTACCCCTTTGGTATCTTCAAACTTTTAACCATTGTGTTGTCCGTCCTTCGATTTACGTCTTCTAATTACCCCTTTGGTATCTTCAAACGTTTAACCATTGTGTTGTCTGTCCTTCTTCGATTTACGTCTTCTAATTACCCCTTTGGTATCTTCAAACTTTTAACCATTGTGTTGTCCGTCCTTCGATTTATGTCTTCTAATTACCCCTTTGGTATCTTCAAATGTTTAACCATTGTGTTGTCTGTCCTTCTTCGATTTACGTCTTCTAATTACCCCTTTGGTATCTTCAAACTTTTAACCATTGTGTTGTCCGTCCTTCGATTTACGTCTTCTAATTACCCCTTTGGTATCTTCAAACTTTNGAGATAGGTCAATGATATTTATATGGTGTGTGGGTGCATGACCATAAGGCGGTGTGTTGCATACCGTAATGACCTTCATGGGACCTTGACCTTTGACCTCAAGGTCAAATAATTGTTTTTAAATAGTATTTTCTTGTGTGGGCCATAACATTTTTGTCTTTTGAGATAAGTTGTTGTACAGATGGCCGCATTAAGGGGAGACATAAGGTTTAGGTATCTAAAACAGTTCTTCCTTGTTACCCCTTTGGTATCTTCAAACTTTTAACCATTGTGTTGTCTGTCCTTCGATTTACAACTTTTAATTACCCCTTTGGTATCTTCATACTTTTAACCATTGTATTGTCCGTCCTTCGATTTACGTCTTCTAATTACCCCTTTGGTATCTTCAAACTTTTAACCATCGTGTTGTCTGTCCTTCTTCGATTTACGGCTTCTGATTACCCCTTTGGTACCTTCAAACGTTTAACCATTGTGTTGTCTGTCCTTCGATTTACAACTTTTAATTACCCCTTTGGTATCTTCAAACTTTTAACCATTGTATTGTCTGTCCTTAGATTTATGGCTTCTAATTACCCCTTTGGTATCTTCAAACTTTTCTTTGTTATTTAGAATCAAATATATATATTTTAGAATATAAGTATTCGAAGGACTTTGCTCCATCAGATAAAATGAAAGAAGATTTTGAAGAACATGGTTACATCATGGTTAGGTTGGTTAAATTTAATGTACATAAAACTTAGTCAAAATAATATTAAATTATTTAGACATAACACGAGTGGTTTGCTACGTCACACGCACGGATACTTGAACATCGCCTCGAGGTAGGTTTATGCAGTTGTACAATTTAAAAAAAAAGGAAAACTAACAAAACCAAGTAGTTCACCGAAGGGCCCATATATCAGACTTCATTGTCAGCATACATTCATTGCGTGGAAACCCGTCAGTTTTGCAAACACTTCTGTACAGTTAAATGGGTTTTGTGTGAACGGTATCCTTGCCCGGAATTTTAACTGTACAGAAGTGTTTGCAAAACTGACGGGTTTCCACGCAATTAATGTATGCTTACAATGAAGTCTGACTATGTGGGCACTTCGGTGAACTACTTGGTTTTGTTAGATTTCCTTTTTTTAAATTCTACAACTGCATAAGTGTATCCGTGCGTGTGACGTAGCAAACCACCCGTGCATAAACTACTTGTTTTATTACATCTACACCAACAGTTGCATCAGTTCATCTCAATAATAAGCTGTTTCATGTCTTTGTTTTGTTCTGATACTTGCGTAACATCTTCACTATTAGAATTGGTTGGTTGGTGTTTAACGCCACTTTCAACAATATTTCAATTACTATAGTATATCGTGACGGTCAGTAACCGGAGAAAACCATCTACCTGCCGTAAGTCACTGACAAACTTTATCACATAATTTTGTATCGAGTACACCTCGCCTGAGCCAGATTCGAACTCACAATGTTTGTAGAGATAAGCAATGATTGCTTAGGCGGTGGAAAATGGAGTTTTACCATTATTTCTTATGTAATAAAATAATCATTTGAGTCGTGGAAAAGTAATAGAAACAGCAGGATATGAAATACCGCACAATATTGTTGCCGAATTTGGCACATTAATGTAGCAGGCACGATGTCATATCAGCACTTTCAGAGCATCCACCTAAACATTGTACCTTGTTCTTGAGGGCAATTTGTACTCCTCAGATTTGAATACATATCACTTAAAATTGTTTTATTTTAGTGACAGTGTTGTTAATCGTTCATATTAAAATAATTCAATATAGCGCCTCATTCAACGAGAGCTTTTAGCTGTGACATGTCTAATGTGGATTTGACAGTTAAAAAGTAGCCTATGAAAACAAGTAAACGATTCTACATGTGGCGGACATATGAACCGTTTCAATAAGGCTTAGCAATCTGGTATAACGTTCATCTTATGGAAGAATTAATTTTAGATATCTAGCTATAGGTTCTTCCTCAAGTGGCATCACAATATCTATTGATATTCTTGTTTCTCTGCTAAGCACGCAGCATTAAGAAGAAAGCAAATACTGGTTGGCTCAGAATCAGGATAATGTGTCCAAGTGGGGCGACATGTCTATCCGCGGACTGTTGTTTCAGTGAGCTAGCACTATAAAATCCAACTAAGCGTGTTGGTCTTTTTATAGCTAGTACAACGCGGACCTGATCATCATCTCATGGAAAATTACAAGTTCTTGCCATGATACAGCTGAAACATTGCTGAGTTTGTGTTAAACGACAGTTACTCAGCACTTTATTAGAATGTGTTTTACAGGGGTCTCTTAGACAATCAAGAATTACAGAAAGTGAAAGAGGTATTGGAGGACAATGATGAAATAAGAAAACATGCATTTGGGGTATGTTAGGTTAGCTAATTTTGTTTAAGATTGAAATCCTAATTGTGCATTAATATAGTATGTATTCCAACCAATGAATTTATTAACAAGTAATTGAAATCAAATTTGCACCAGTGACGGTGATCGTCTGGTAGTTGGATATACAACTACCTGTGCCTGTCACCACTAAAGTTGGGAGTTGGAACCCCGTTCATGGTGAGGTGTACTTGATATAACATTACCTGATCAAGTTCTTTGGTTACTTGTGACAGGTCTGTGGTTTTCTCCGGCTAATCCGGTTTCCTCCAACAATAAAACTGAAATATTGTTGAAAGTGGCATTAAACACCATAAACTAAACCAAACTCAATTTAGAAGGCACTGAAATACATATGAATGTTATATGTGTCTACAAGTAAAAGGTTGTGGGTGGTTGATTATGAAAAGAAAGTTATGGTCATCAATTCCACCATCATCAACAAAATAACTACTAAGTACCTCTCACCTTAACTGAACTCACTGAACATACAATGTTCGTTTTATTACATGTATTCCGTTTTATAGTAACCTGATTTGGTCTGATTGTTTTGGGTATGATGTGGCTATTATTACATGCATGGTAAATAGATTTACATCTTACAATGGGAACAGTATAGATAACAAAGTTTGCCAGCTTCACTCCTATCCTATCCTTCCAAGGTGCATTCATGCAACATTAAGTGATCATTAGTTACTTAGGGAAGGACCATATAAATTGTTTTTTCCTAAAACAATATTCTGATTCCCAATGTTGCTGAAAAAAATATTCTGATTTTGGTGGAGGAAAAAAAATAATCTGATTCAGAGTTTTTGTCATATAACCTAATGTTAAATTCTGGAAAAAAATAAAATAAATATTCTAATTCTCGTGTTGTCCGAAAAAAAACCATAACGTAAATAAGACATTATCCCTCATACAAACAACTGGACGTAAAGACGAACTGAANCCCCCCCCCCCCCCCCCACTTTGCAAGTTAAATGGTCGGTCCCTTACTTGATTACTGGAAGTTGGATGGTTTTTTTTTGCATTTGTACCTATAAAACCTATCACTACAATGTAGCTAAAAATATTGTTACAAGTGGCGTTAAGCACCCACAATTCTCATCCTAATCTGAACACATTGGATATTGGATATTGTTTCGTATATTGTATATGTTGTAGGATGTGACTATAAATAATTAAAGGTTAGAGAATACTGAAGGGGCAATACAAAAATAAAATGGACAATCCAGAGAAACTGGCAACATATAGGGTACACAAGACGAAGATGAACAAAACAAAAACACAACACAATATGTGTTGGACACCACTACAGGTGAACCAACACAAATAACGTAAATAAGACATTATCCCTGATACAAACAACTGGACGTAAAGACGAACTGAACATAGTTTTTATGCGGAAATCATAACGGACATCACAACACAACACGGAACTCAGAACGTGAAGACATATAATAGAACAACACAAAAAATTAAAAAGATGAGCAACACTGACTCCACAAAAAAAAATGGGGGGTGAACACAGTTGCTCGCGAAGAGTAAGCCTGTTATAAGACATCTACCATGTTACTCATATAGACATATAAGCCTTGCTAGCTACCAATTTATCCTTGTATTGATTGATAAAAGGCAGTTGTTGGCCAATCAACATTCTACTTTTCCAGGGAACCTCAGATAATGCAGGATGGGAGGAAAATCTAAGAAGAGTTTGAAGATACCAAAGGGGTAATCAGAATCCGTAAATCGAAGGACAGACAACACAAAGGCCAAAAGAAAATGTACAAAAGGACAAAAAATGATCTACAAAACATACACATAAAACTAAAGATCGAATAACACGAACCACACAAAAAAACCAGGGGTGAACTCAGGTGTTCTAGAAGTGTAGGCAGTTCCTGCTCCACTAGTGGCACTCATCGTGTTAATCTAGATACAAACACGATGATAACACACCTTATGATCCACCTATTTAATTATGAGGTTCATCTGTATGTTTTAGGTTGCTGATGGGAAAGGGAGGGAAAGTAAGCTTGCTCTGTGGTCACATCCGGGTACTGATGTAACTGGGATGGTAGCAAGATGTGAAAAACTTGTAAATACCTGTGAGAAGGTGAGTAAATTATTTATGTGTACAGTGAATAAACATCATTGGTTAAGATTTACATGAAGTAGCTGAATAAAAATGTTGTGTTTCAAATAGTGTATGTGGTTGTAAAAATGGAATATTCAGCACAATTTTAAGGATATGTTTTTAAATAAATAATGAATACTCTCATGAAAATCTGTTTTGTTTCTATACATTGATTTGGAAACATGTTCATATCCCCACACAGTATAATATAACAGTAATGGTTAACTGTGTTCCTTTTATTATTCCTGAACAGAGATTTCATTTGATATTAACAGTAATTAACCCTCTATTTATTTTCTATTTAAGCTGTTAGATGGTGAGGTTTACCATTATCATACCAAGCTAATGATGAAAGAGCCTTTTACAGGAGGCAGACATCTTTGGCATCAGGATTATGGGTAAATATTAACAGGAATCTTTTACTGGAGGCAGCCATCTTTGGCATCAGGATTATGGGTAAATATTAACAGGAATATTTTACTGGAGGCAGCCACCCTTTGGCATCATGATTATGGGTAAATATTAACAGGAATATTTTACTGGAGGCAGCCATCTTTGGCATCAGGATTATGGGTAAATATTAACAGGAATCTTTTACTGGAGGCAGCCATCTTTGGCATCAGGATTATGGGTAAATATTAACAGGAATCCTTTACAGGAGGCAGCCATCTTTGGCATCAGGATTATGGGTAAATATTAAATACAATCAAACCTGTATTAAGAGATAACCTTTGGGACAAAGAGGAAATGGCCTTTTAAGACAGGCGACCTCTTAAGGTGGTACCTAACACTACAGGGAGATAACTCTTTAACATCAGTTGAACGTTTTAATCATATGATGTTTGTATGCAAATTTCAAGCATCTCGGTGATCAAAACCACAGAGAGAAAAGCTGTTATGTGACTATTGAATTTATAGCTCCGAGTCTGTTGGTTGGAATTTGTTAAAATTTTGATATTTATTACAGTGGATATATTCAAACACACTGCCAAAAAAATAAGAAAATTAAACGAGCAGATCAAATTTTACCTGAAGTGTATGGTACCACCTTAAAAGAGAATCAATTTATATGAAATTTTCTATGACAGGACAAGAAAAAAGTGACCTTTCAATACAGGTGACTGCTTAATAGAGGTGACCACATGTGGAGGTTTGACTGTATTTTACAGTTCATTTCAATCTTCAATAATATATAGATGTAAGATATTTTATCTTAATTATTATTGACAAAAATGCAAATATTTTTTATTACTACAAATTATTTAATGTACCGTATAAAACGTTTCTGTAGTAACCTTCATCATGTATGCTCATAATCAAAAGATTGGAAAGTCAAATAATTTAAGTCTTTGGGAGCAAGAAAACCAAAGGGCTCAAACAAAACAGCCTAAGGGACCGACCATTTAACTTGCAGGGGGAGGGGGGGTTATGGTTTTTTTTTTCGTTCAGAATTTTTTTTTCGGACAACACAAGAGTTAGAATATTATTTTTTTGTCACGCGAAGCGCAATTTTTTTTTCCAGAATATAGCATTAAGTTATATGACAAAAACTCTGAATCAGATTATTTGTTTTCCTCCACCAAAATCAGAATATTTTTTTCAGCAACATTGGGAATCAGAATATTTTTTTTAGAAAAAAACCATAACCCCCCCCTGGAAGTTAAATGGTCCATCCCTCCCTAAATCAATGTATTTATAAAGGGCTCAAACAAAACAGCCTAAATCAATGTATTGTGTTTATACTGTTATGTTTTTGGTGTTGGGGATAAATACTTCTTTTACTTCAAAATCTCTTTTGCCACTGTTGTGATTGTGTTGTGGGTTATTATATGTTTATCCTCATTTTTGGACAATTTAAAAGTTCTACTTCACTTATATGGGGAACACAGAACATACATTCTTGTGTTCTTCTCCAGGTCTGAACACAACATTAATTCTTGACCCTCCCTTTTCAGGTATTGGTATAAGAACGGATGTCTGTATCCAGATATGATGACTGTATTTATTGCCATTGATAGGTGTAATAAAGAAAATGGCTGTCTACAGGTAAAGTTTAGATTGGTTTATGGTGTTTAACGTCACTTTCAACAATATTTACATTATATCGTGGCAGTCAATTTTATTGGTGGAGGAAACTTCATCACATAATATTGTATCGAGTACACCTCGCCATGCACAGGACTTGAACTCACAATGTTTATAGTGATAGGCACTGATTGCATAGGTAGTTGTAAATCCAACTACCGTATGATCATGACCACGACGGCCCCCAGTTGTATTAATGAATGGCGCTGTTGATGTAATAATCGGTTAGCTTAAGCCAAGCCGCTCATATGCTAGGTTTATTCGATGTTCTGTTATTTAGGTGCTTTAAATCGGAAGTCTGCCATAAAATTTAAGTTTGATAATTAATCATTTTTTACAGAAAACATTCTCCCTAAATTTATCTATATGAACCTCATTTTCTAATCATTGTCTTGTCTATATACATTATTATCACATATTGTTGCAATATGTTCGTTTTTGCATGTCCAATAATAGCTAGAAGTCAGTGTTGGTTATTTGTCCTCAGGGCAAATATCTGCCTCAAACATCCATATTTGGCCCCGAATTTAACTTCCGGTATCTGCCCAGTGGTCTCAAAGAAAATATGTCAAATGGTGCATAAAATCGTATTTCAATCAAATTAACATGTTTCAAAATATTGGAATAGAGTTTAAATAACTTGAAACGGAATAATTAGCTCAAATGTATATGTCGTCTTGAATAGGAATTTCCTTTCAAATGTCAACATCTCGAGTAGATTTTACAAACACTTTTTAACATCATTGTATAATTTAATTGGATTTGAATATTGCAATCTGATTGGCTAATCCGCCTGGAGAAAATGTTGGTTATACTCGATAACCTGGGTTGGTATTGTGATGTCACCAATATGTTCATCCGCCAATGACAAATTCAAATAGTCACATGAAATAATCGTAATTAAAATTGAGGAATCATTAAATTTTGTTGTAAAAATTAATTATAAGGTATACTTGAAATTGTTGAACAGGTTATACTTGCATAACCTGGTTTGGGTCAGTTTACGCTTTTCATAAACCGCTTCGCGGTTTATAAAGCGTAAACTGACCCAAGCCAGGTTATATCGTATAACCTGTTCAACAATTTCAAATATTCCTTAAACAAAACTCGAAACAAAGATATATGCAAGTTGAACAAAGGCAACTCTCTTAAGGATTTATTTTCGCAATTTATCAGTTCAAAGATCTTTTCTGCTATATAAAAGTCAATGCTTGAAAAAAGTCAATGTAAAATATGTGATAAATAGATTATGACATGCAATTTTACATAGCTGATATGGAAAATGTCATGTAATAATCCCTTATTATTTCTCTTACTGTCCTGTTTAATTAAGAAAAGTTAGCATCATTTCCTGTGTTAAAGTTTAAAGATGGATATTTATTTCATGGTGCAATCGTGTAACAAGAGTTGTGTAAATAGCCAATATACCATTGTATTTGACTAAAAACCATCTGTTCTTTCCTTAGTGTTATATTGATCGTTGGATGTAATATATTCATCCCGTATAGGTCATATATTATATGATGATTTACCACAGAACTTAATTTCTTTTTTTTCTTAATTACCCAGGTTTTACGAGGGTCACAGAAGTGTGGTAGAATAGAACATGTGATGGTGGGTGGTCAGACTGGTGCTGATTTAGAAAGAGTAGATTTTATTAAAGGCATTTGTAAACTAGAATTCGTGGAAATGGAACCAGGTATGTTATTCTATCGTTTTTATTAGGTTGCAGTTTTTTATATTGGGAAACATACGTCATATATCATATGTACAATCTTGACAAGTTATCCATTTTAACAAATATAAGACAATTGTTGACCAGGTAGTAGACGGCAGGCTTTGCCTTTTGCAATTTATCATATCTGCAAAATGTGAAATTTCCTTAAAAATTTCCACTTGGAACCCTTTGTTTTGTAGGCTCTTTGCTAAAAGAAAGCCTTCCTCAAGAAAATCTTGAGGGGTTTGGTTTATGGTGTTTAATGCCACTTTCAACAATATTTCAGTTATATTGTGGGGGTTAGTTTTATTAGTGGAGGAAACCGGAGTGACGGGAGAAAACCACAGACCTGTCGCAAGACACTGACAAACTTTATCACATAATGTTGTACTGCGTACACCTTGCCATGAATGGATTTTGAACTCACAACTTTAGTGGTGATAGGCACTGATTGAACGGGTAGTTGTAAATCCATTTACCATGTGATCACTACCACAATGGCCCCGAAATAGTGAGAGGAAATGCTAGGTCTGGAATATTGCATCAACTAGTATAAATTCGATATTCAGGTGCAGCTACACTTTATACATGCAAATGGAAAAGTTCACAATTGGGAAAACTTAAATTATCTCTTTTGTTATAACATTCAAGTTTTGTCTCAATCGACCTCAAAATTTGTTTTAGATTTTTTTTCTCAAAAGACTGAGGCATAAAGAAGAGTTTGAAGATTCCAAAGGGGTAATAGAATCCATATATTGAAGAAGGACAGACAACACAATGGTCAAAAAGAAAAAGGACAAAAGAACAAACAACGATCTACAACCATGTTTTTTTTTTCAAAAAATTATACAGTTAATTTTTTGACAAATTTTGCTAAAATTTTCACTCACAAACTCAAATCTTTGGATACTATAAATTTTCAATTCTAAGCTACAAATGTAAATCAAAATTAGCAGTGATGCTATTCTATCTTGCAGGAGATGCTTTGTTCTTCCATTCTAACTTATTACACACCAGCAATGTAAATGACAGTAAGTACAGACGATGGGCATTCCTGTGTGCCTACAACAAGAAGTCTAATGATCCTGTCATCAAACACCACCATCCATGTTATACACCTCTACAAAAGGTGAGAAATATTATATATCTTTATTCCCGATATACTACTAAGAAGGGTTTGAAGATACCAAAGGGGTAATCAGAATCCAGATATTGAACAGACAACAGAATATACTATTTGTCACATTACAATGATAAAATAATGTCAAATGTCAATACGCTTTAAAATCATGGCTTTAGTTTGATATCGATTTCCTAGTTGTTACATAGAAGTATATAAGTACATTCATCAACAATTTACAATTGTATCGAGTATGCCTTACCTGAGCGGGATTTAAACTCACGTTTATAGTGGCGATAGGCACTGATTACATATGTAGTAGTAAATCCAACTACCATATATACTATCATGACCATGGTAGTCCTTAAAGAAATAACGATATCATATTTTAATTTTGTTTGATCTACAGGTAGATAATAATGCCATTAGAGAGTGTACAAATGTTACAGACATGACTGGTAAGGACTTCATGGATCCAACAAAAGATAAAACAATCAGAACACATCCTGTGGAAGAAGAGAAATAACGTGTGGATTAATACAGCTAAACCTGTCTCAACCAAATTCCTTGGGGACTGAAAAATTGTTCAGTTTAGACAGATGTTTGGTTTACACAGTTTAAAATTACATAGACATTTAGTATATGGGACTGTAAAGTCTGGCTGATTTAGGCAGGTTTTCGGTTTACTCAGGGTTCAGTTGATGAGACTGTAAAGTCTGTCTGGTTTAGGCAGGTTTTCGGGATAGACGGGTTTCATTGGATATAAAATATGCAACAGAATATGGAGGATTGACAAAGGGACGTTTCAATTATCAAAAAAGTTAAACCTGTCTAAACCGAACCCCTTTGGGACTGAAGAATTTGTTCAGTTTACACAGGCTCAAATTACATAGACATTTAGTAGATGGGACTGTAAATTCTGTCTGGTTTAGGTTTTCAGTTTAGACAGGTTTCACTGTATATCAAAAATGCAACAGGATACGGAGGATTGATAAAGGGACATTTTAATTATAAAAAAATTGATAATGTGTCTTAATTTACGAACTAATGATTTATACATGCACCACATACGCATATACAATACTATCATTGATTTGGTTTTGCGAGAATAGATTTCTCATGGCAATATCACATGGTTTTGCGAGAATGGATTTCTCATAGCAATATCACATGGTTTTGCAAGAATGGATTTCTCATAGCAATATCGTATGGTTTTGCAAGAATGGATTTCTCATTGTAATATCACATGCTTTTGTGAGAATGGATTTCTCATAGCAATATCCCATGGTTTTGCGAGAATGGATTTCTCATATCAATATCTCATGGTTTTGCGAGAATGGAGTTCTCACTTCTCATAGCAATATCACATGGTTTTGTGAGAATGGATTTCTCATAGCAATATCACATCAAGAGCGAAAACTGAAATGTGAAGAGAAGTTCATGTCAAGCAAAACATATCAATTTTTATCAAAGTGATGTCAGTGACATTAAAACAACTCCACATCTATCAGAAATGGTATTTTATTTTTAATTACACCTTATATAAGAATGCTGGATTCTGATTGGTTAATAGCCATGATATTTTTTACAAAATCAGGCCTTGCATTGTGAATTTGCAGAATTTTTACTTCATGTAGGTGTATTTGCATAAGTTTTAACTTTTTTTCATGGTATTTGCAAAATCGTATTTGCCGTTTTTACCCTTCACCGAGACGCTTGTAACAAAATTAGTAAAACGTTATCAGTTGTGCGTTTTATGTAACATCATTCGGTAGAATTAAACAGATACATCATGTTAGGTCATGAAAACAACAAACAAAAGGTATTATTTATTTAGCCAGTATTCTAAATAATATTCGGTGTAATTAAACAGATATATCATGTTTGGGAGGGGTATTTGCGAAAAATACCAATCTTGAGACTAAATTTCCCTCGCCATTCGGCTCGGGAATTTTTTTCGTCTCTCGACTGGTATTTTTCGCAAATACCCCTCCCAAACATGATATATCTGTATAGCATGTAGTATTATGCAAATATATTTTGTTCCTTGTTTTGGGAATTTTATTTTAACACTGATTAAAGATTTTTTACCTTATATGAAATACTTTTAATGAGAAACTGACTCTTATATATATGTGCCATGCAATTGATTAAACTATATTTATTTTATGTACTGATGTATTTAATAAAATACAAGAAATAGTGGATTTTATAATTTTTCAATTTTAAGTGATAGTTATTTAATGGTAAATGAGTAATTTTTCAGCCGTATCATGGTGAGAACTTGCTACATTCAATGAAATGATGATGATGTCCAATTTGTACCAGACCAACGCATTTAGTGGGAATTTTATAGTGCTAGCTCACTCAAACAACAGTCCCTGGGTAGCCATCGCTCCACTGGGCCACAACATACCGATTCTGAGCCAACCAGTCTTTGATCTTACTCTTTCCTATTTTATCTAAGCAGAGGAGAAAATACCAATTTTATAGTTGGGTTTGACCCAACAGTGACCTGAACCCATGATGTACTGCACTCGCGACGAGCACACTAACCATTACACCAATTTTAATATTATTATTTTGTGTTTTGAACTGCCTTAAACCACTACAATTTTCTTATTATTAATAATGAAGAAAAAAAACCAAACCATCTGAACAGTTCTAAAATCTAATCGAAAAAATCATAGGAACAGAAGCATATATACATGACTAAACACACATTTACATGACTAAACACATATATTTACATGACTATAGAATATTATCTCCCTTGAATAGATCTAGAAATTGTACTCTACATACATGTGCTATCAGTGAAGGAGGAAAAGTTTAGCCTTTTTTAAACACATGGCCTGTCCTAGTCCTATTATTATTGTCATTTCTATTATTTAATTTTTTGATGGTTTGGTTTAGCACGGGTGGTTTGCTACGTCACACGCACGGATACT
Organism: Gigantidas platifrons; assembly: GCA_002080005.1. Lineage (NCBI taxonomy): Eukaryota > Metazoa > Mollusca > Bivalvia > Mytilida > Modiolidae > Gigantidas > Gigantidas platifrons. The sequence continues at coordinate 164,803 of MJUT01049400.1, read as the reverse complement.
TTAACATCGCCTCGAGGTAGGTTTATGCAGTTGTACAATTTGAAAAAAGGAAAACTAACAAAACCAAGTATTTCACAGAAGGGCCCACATACATGTATCAGACTTCATTGTTAGCATACATTCATTGTGTGGAAACCCGTCAGTTTTGCAAACACTTCTGTACAGTTAAAATTCCGGGCAAGGATACTGTTCACACAAAACCCATTTAACTGTACAGAAGTGTTTGCAAAACTGACGTAATGAATGTATGCTAACAATGAAGTCTGATATGTGGGCCCTTCGGTGAACTACTTGGTTTTGTTAGTTTTCCTTTTTTTAAATTGTACAACTGCAAAAACCTACCTCGAGGCGATGTTCAAGTATCCGTGCGTGTGACGTAGCAAACCACCTGTGTAAAGCAAAATTATGTCCTCCAGGACAATATTTCATGATTATATTGTCATGGAATTTTGTCTTATCTATGATATTTTGTCCTTTATCTGGACAGTATAATATCATCTTATGGACAATATCATAGTGACACTGTGTCCTAACAAAGGGAGATAATTCTAATTCAAAACTTGGACATTGGTTGTTAATATATTATACCCCCACTCATAGAGAGGGGGCTATATTGCAATCACCTTGTCCGTCCATCCTTTCACACTTTCGTAACAGATATCTCAGCTTCTACTGGAAGAAATGATTTGATATTTGATATATGGCTTTGGCATGGTGACTTGTACCGTGTCTCCCCTTTCCAGGTTTACCTCACATCTACTTCCTGTTTACAGTGCGACTTAGAATTTTTCATGTTTGCCGTAATAAAAACTTTCGTAACAGTTATCTCAGCTTCTACTGGAAGAAATGATTTTATATTTGATATATGGCTTTGGCATGGTGACTTGTACCGTGTCTCCCCTTTCCAGGTTTACCGCACATCTACTTCCTGTTTACTGTGCGACTTACAAATGAACGAGTGGGGGTATTCTTAGCACGACATAGCGTGCAACATCTTGTTTCAAATTGAATCAAATATAGTGTACATGGTGTAATAAATATCATTTCTATGACGAAGAAATCTCTTATAGTTTGAAATAAAGTATAGTATAAATATGTGAAGCATAAAAATATCATATATCAAGTTGATGTCGGACATTTCACAGTTAAATAATGTCCAGTAAGAATGGAGAATATCTCATGATGGAGGACACAATTTCATTATGAAATAATGTCCATGGACAATATTTCATATGATATTTTGTCTGGAAGACATTATTTCATGGAGGATACTATCTTATATTACATTAACACCACTTTAACAATATTTTAGTTATATAGTGGCGGAGGAAACTGGAGGAAAACCTGCCACAAGTCACTCACAAACTTTACCACATAATATTCATATTGTATAGACTACACCTCGTCGTGAACAGTGTTCGATCTCACAACTACCATACGATCACGACTACCCCAAAGTGATTTTTGGTAATATCCTTCAGTGAAAACCGAGACAAAGAATTTGATTATTTCCCCATATACTGGTATGTTATCATTGTGTTCCAAGATGGCAGCCATTTTTAATTTGCTAGCAGTGCCATTAACATGCACTTAGTAGAGAACCAGCCTATCAATGTTCATGCAATAGTTGAGCTGCTATTGGGTCTAAGGTTTTGGGGAAAAGAAGATCAAAATGTGTGAAAAGTTTACAAACGTTAATGGACACAAAGTGATGACATTTAGTAGATCATGTGACCCTTAAGATAAAAGATGATGATTGCTATAAATGTAATCCGTCGGACTAGGCTAGTTAAAACCAATGAGGCCGTGATCGTATGGTAGTTGGATTTACAACTATCTATGCAATCAATGCCTATCACCACTGATGTTGTGAGTTCGAATCTTGATCAGGGTGAGGTGTACAACATCATGTGATGAAGTTTGTCAGTGACTTACGACAGGTCAGTGGTTTTCTCCAAGTCCTCCGGATTCCTCCACCAATAAAACTGACCGCCACGATATACAATGTAACTGAAATACTGTTGGAAGTGGCGTTAAACCCCATCAAACAATAAAACTGATGACAACAGATCATACATTGTAAATATGTGTAATTTTTTGTATTCCCATGTTAATAAAATCCACTTCCTTCATGATCAGGAGGCAACATTAATAAAATCCACTTCCTTCAGGAGATAACATTAATAAAAATCCACTTCCTTCAGGAATTAACATTAATAAAATTCACTTCCTTCAGGAGGTATCAACTCGTATTTATGTGTAGATCCACCTTCACGAAGAAGATGATCAAACAGCTGATTTGTTGTTCTCTTACGACTCAGCGTAAGATGGCGGTCTTCTCCTTTGCCTCGACTCAAACTTTTTAACCCCAGACGCTGACTGATTGTGTGAATATATGCTCTTTCTTCTTTAGTAAAATCAGAAGTAAAAGCCAGATCTTCCTGTGTGTCTGATTTAGCATAGTTTTCAACAACCTCCTTAATATTCTGCCGAAAATTTTTCATTCCATCAGCTGTATTAAGTCCAAGACCTTCACGATTAACAATCTGCTCCATGGAAACAGCGACTGGTTCTTCTCTACCAATATTACCCTCTACACCGACACCACCACCACTCCATCCCATCTTACGTAATAATTTGTTACCGATATTGTCATTGGGGATTGTCTGCACTTGTCTTTGAATTTCTCCCATCACCGTATCACGTGATAGAGTATCGTCACTCTGACAGTCGACACTTTGTTTTATTTTTATTGTCCAACATATTTTCCTCAATTCCTCAAGGGCTCTAATTGAAGCAATAGTTTTGGCATTGATTTTACCAACTGCAGACACTTCTACAATAAACTGTCCCTCAATGTCAATCTGACAGTGCATCTCTTCACTGTTAAAATCTGGATTATAGTGAAACTCTAACAAAGCCTTGTTGGCTGCACAGCTTTGATGTAATATCGATAACGCATTGGACGTTTCAAAATCAACATTTTCAAATATGATAAATTTTGTAATATCTCCATACAAAGAATTGCTTTTCTGTTTGTTACCAATACTGATGGATTTAAAATTGGATTCATATAAACATGTGTTGTCAGCGGTCTGAGCACTTGATGGTTTATTGTTGTATTTGATCTCAGGTAGTGTATTTTCATTCGAAGATAACAGAACTTGTTTTTCTGGATTTGCATGGTCTACAAAAACATTAGTGCATGTTAATTTTGAGAGGGCCCAATCAAATGCTGCATGCTTTGCTGTTTTCTTGTTTGTGCCTTTCCCTTCTGCAACTTCCACAAAATCAATAGTGATGCTGCACACAAATGTATGAACATACTGTGAGCCTACTATATCTTTAAAGGTACAGTCCATTGACATTTTAGCCTTATCCACCGACATTTGAAGGACTTCAATGCTGTTCTTTCCACTACCAAATTGGTTCTTCACCTCTTTAACAATGCTTGACAGAGTTCGGAATTTGACATCTATATTACTTACACCTGTGGTACTGTATCTAGGAGTACCATAACCTAATCCAAATCCCTTCATTCTGTTGCTATGACTACGAAAGGGATTGTCATCCAATGAAACATCAACATTTTGTTTATGATCGTCATGCACAGTAACATCTGTACTTTTGTATTCAGAACTAGACTTGACAAAATTCATTCCAACAGGACAAAATTTTTTAGGAGGCGATAGTTCATTCCCATTGTCCCTTCCCAACTCTGCCTGGTCAGCCGATCTAACAAATTTAACTGGTTCTATACCTCTGATTCGACTTGGTAACTTTGTAATGTCAGATATATCGTCTTCACCCATGTCTTTCCATAATTCTTTTAATTGCTTCATAACTTCTTGTGGATATGTACAACCCATTTGTCTGACATTTACGTAACAGTGTGATAAACATAACAAACGAGCAACCTCAAATTTATCAAAATGTGCCTTTAGAAATCGTTCACGTAATCTCCATTCTGCGTTGCTCTCATACGAACATCTAAATTTCTCTACATTTACACCATCAGATTCTTGAGATGTCATTTTTATAAATCTGAAATAGAAAATGTTTTAATTAGTACTTTAAATCAACTATATCACAATCAAACAATAATAATACGTTAAGAATAATGGCAGTTATGAAGGTGGAGCAAGTCTGACAGGATCAACTGTGATACTAGTGATAAAGTTTGTTGAGATATATACAAGCTACATTTGTATATATGTTAATCAGTAACATCATCATCTGTCTTTGATGTCACACTGACTGATAATTTTCAGTATCAGTCAGAACATTGATACTGATAGTATTCCTCATTATCAGTCAGAACAAAAAAAGTATACATTTACATTTTATATCAAACATATACAGTAGAATTTCGGTGGCTCGAACTTGAATGGACTGTCAAAATATGTTTGTGTTATCAGAAGTTTGAGCCACTGAAGTTCTCTAATTTCAGAGAGTGAAGAAATCCGGTTTAATATGACCCGGGACAGTTTCATTTCGCTAAGAAAAAACAGTTCAAGCGATCCATGGTATTCGAGCCATCCAAGTTCGAGCTAGCGAATTTCGACTGTATATGCAAGCCAGTGATACAAAATAAATCTTGGCACAATAGTAAAGCATGTAGACTTCTTACTTTTTAAACAGAAGGCATCAATCAATCATTGATTTGTTATCGTCATGACAACAGCTGAAATAGCTGCTCATGTGTCGATGTTAAACAAAAATCAAATGAACAACATTCTTCATGGTTTATGGTGTTTAATGCCACTTTCAACAATATTTCAGTTATATAGTAACAATCTCAATAGTCTATCAATTTTGGTAAATATGCATATGTACCATTTTAATTTCACAGTAAAGTTGAAATATGATAAAATCTTCAAAAAATGTCCATAGGACACAGATGCCCTGCTTCCCGCAAAAGTAAACAAGTCTTTTGGAAAATAAAGGGACATAACTCCAAAAATATGTCCACAGGACACAGATGCCCTGCTTCCCGCAGCAATCCCGCTAAAGTAAACAGGTCTTTTTGGCAAATAAAGGGACATAACTCCAAAAAATATGTCCATAGGACACAGATGCTTCCCGCAGCAATCCCGCTAAAGTAAACAGGTCTTTTGGCAAATAAAGGGACATAACTCCAAAAAATATGTCCATAGGACACAGATGCCCTGCTTCCCACAGCAATCCCACTAAAGTAAACAGGTCTTTTGGCAAATAAAGGGACATAACTCCAAAAAATATGTCCATAGGACACAGATGCCCTGCTTCCCGCAGCAATCCCGCTAAAGTAAACAGGTCTTTTGGCAAATAAAGGGACAAACTCCAAAAAATATGTCCATAGGACACAGATGCCCTGCTTCCCACTAAAGTAAACAGGTCTTTTGGCAAATAAAGGGACATAACTCCAAAAAATAAAACCTGGTAAAGTCAAAAATCAAACTTGGCCTTCCATTTTATGATTTATATGTATTGTTTCTAACCTTGTGTATAAATTTCAAAAGACTTGCTAATGGGGAACTTAAGTTGAGCAGACATCAAATGCAGGACCAACGTAGATGGATATAGGTAAAACTTTATGTCCCCCACACCTAGTGGCAGTGGCATAGTTATATGTGGCTGTTTTAATGATAAAAAAGTCAAATACAATGAAACGTGTGTAAACCGAACCCTGAGTAAACCGAAAACCTGCCTAAACCAGACAGATTTTTAAGTCCCATCTACTAAACGTCTATGTAATTTGAACCTGTGTAGACCAAACACCTGTCTAAACTGAACAAATTCTTCAGTCCCAAAGGGGTTCGGTTTAGACAGGTTTTACTGTACAATGAATTGTTTGTGTTTAATAGGTAGCTGTAAATACAAATGTATGTATACCAGCAAATTGATTTCCTACCAGATAAGTCCCATGGTCCTTTCAATAACTGATTTTATATACAAACTTTTAAACTTTTTATGGATCAACCATTTAACTTTTAGGAGAGATGTTTTATCTCCAAGCCAAAAAAAATTTCAAGTGAAACAAAAATCAGATTTTTTTTACATGAAAAATCTGTAATCTATTTTTTTCCCCAAATTTATTCTTTTAAATTGCAGAGGCAGATTATATGTACATGTATATACATTTTTTAGCATTTTTCAAAGTTAATTTTTTCTGTAAATTGACAGTGGTATTCTAAAGAGAAGAAAATGTTTTAAGTAAAATTATTTTTGTGCCAAAATTAATTGGTGTGGTTTGTATAATTTGAAAAAGGTAAATTTTACAAATTTCGCGAAAATACAAGTTGAACAGCTCAGTTTTATGTACAGTAATCAAAACAGTTGCCTTATAACAGTCTCTGCACTAACCAACTTGACCGAAGCACGGGACAAGTAAAACTGGATTCCGACAAATGAAAATTATGAAAGAGTTTGTTTAAATAATTTTTTTTTCTGAATTTGGCTTTCAAGCAAGTATGTGATAAAATATTATGGCAAAGACTGTGATAAGAAGGATGGCATCTCTTGAAAGGGACAATGGAGTATAATATTTTACTAGTTCAGTGCATTTTAAATCTTGCCCAAGTGGGGTGGCATTTGGCAGGAGTGGCCTTATAAACATTTTGTGTAGGATTAATACTAGTACAAATGCAGACCTTTTGGAAATTACATTCAGTACTTCTGAAGTTCATCTCCTACATTTTGTATGTATTTCTCTCCATATAAAAGATGCTAACTTTACAAAGGATCGTGAATTCGTGATCGTCCAATTCAACCATCAATCCAGTATAGAGTTTGAGTTAAAGCAACATGATCAAGACATAATTGTAGTCTTTATGTTTTGAAAAGTGTTGTGCTTTGGATTGGGTTACACAAATTTCAGGCTCATTAAATTTAAATGTCAATTAAAACTTAATTAACACTTAAATTTATGTGAAATTAATTTACACTTAACAATGTGCAAAATTAATATGTTATTTATTCAGGTAGCAAGTTGTCTCCCCCTCATTTCTGTTCACAATTTGTTTCATTAGTTGTTTTGTTGTTTCTGCCTTGATAAATAATCTTAATAATAATCTAGATATAAATAAAAGGAGTACATGTATGATACAATGCACATCTACAAAAAAATTAATACCATTTTGTTCTGGAGTATTGTGATTGTCAAGTATAGGAGATTCTGCTATTTAAAGCAATTAAATATGGAAAGTTGCTGCAAAAATATTTGTTCAAACTCAACAATATCAATTTTCCCGATGGCAATCAATGGCCACAAATAATCGATGAACTAGAGTAATGAATATATTTCTTCTTCGTTATAGTATATAAACTCATTTAGAGTACTTAATACTTACGTGTTTGCACACACGTGGAATTTGGTAGATATTTACACAGAAAAATTCAAACATCAGTTGGAAGCAGAATTACACAAGTTTACAAATGGGGGAAATTTGAAGAGCTACGGTTCCTCAGCGAGGATTAAACAACTTAACAAGACAAGAACATTGTCATTAATAATAATACAAATGTATATTGTAAAAAAAAAGGTGTCAAAGAATGGCCACTTGACACAGGTTATTAAGACAATGCTGTGTTTATACCGGTAATGTGGGATTGACACAATGTATACAGGACCTTGTTGACTTGCGTGGATAATACTCAGGATCACTGAGGGATGAGCTTTATTGGAAGAAGATGAGCATCAATAACGACATGGAGCTGGAGCTGTACATTTTGTACTTCTTAGACTGTAATTTATTTTGTGTATAATGTATTTTTGCTTGCACTTTGCACTTAAAAATACCCGTTCCCCTTATCTTCAATATACCTACTGGATATAACTTGCATCAAGGGGCTTACATGATTAAAGAAATAACAAACCGAAACTCTTTAACAGAAAATTACCGGAAATTATAAAATGAATATAGTTTTGCATCGTATCGGGTGTGTGTAGTGAGGAAATTCCGAATGAGGAAAACATATATATTGATTGATCTACAATGAAAAACCTTCTTGTGATTCATAACTACTTTTTATTATTATATTATTCCATTGTCTTTCTATGTATAATATTGTAGCTTGGTAAATTAAATCATTTAATGTTGGGCCTCATAATCCGGTATTTCCGAAGTTTATGATCCATTCCGTAGACGGACTCGATATTAATTTCGCAGGTGGCTTGCTTTGTGCAGTGGTCAATAACAGAGATTACTTTCTAACTATTGTAAGTGAAGGACATGTATGATTTAATAGACAAGTTGTCATGATTTGTATATGCCATTCTTGTTGCAGGATGTATTTAACGAGTAGGTTGTAGATACCAATAATAGTCAATACTGCCAACTGGCAACACCATATTTTAAAGCCATAATACAATGATACCACAGGCACAGGCACTTGTCTAAAAAAAATTACCCCCCTATTCCTTTACATAACACAAGGTTCTTATGTTTACAGAAAAGTAATTTCGACCGGCTCATCAATTTCGCGATTTTTTCGATCAGTCTACAACGCTTCGGTTTTGGGACATACATAGCCTTTATCTACATTGATTTATCTACAAAAGCATGTATAACACACCTATCTCAGGTATCAATCAACAACGTCGCCAGAGCCCATTTGAAAGACGTCAGACCGGTAATAAGACAGTTCGGCACCCATTGAAAGAGACAGTTCGGCACCAAGACAGTTCGGTATCAGGACAAATCGGTACCGTGATTCGCTGGTACTAAACAAAGACTGAAGAAGAGATATCTTTAAAAATCGATTTATATAAAGAAATAAAGATTGAAAATGATTAAATATGACTTATTATTGCTTTTTAGATGTAAAAAAATCATATTATATCACAAAATATAAAATTCCGTCACAAAATATAAAATTTCCTCATTCCAGAAAGAGCAGCGTCCAGTAGTAATGGCGTCCATTAAAGTCTGGTCGGTATTTAGCATATTTATACAGTTCATAGTATTCAAATTACAAAGTACAAATGTTAATAAGTTAACTTCAACCATATTTTTATATTTATAATGTTTTTGGGGGTTACTTTATTATGTATACAATGTCGATGCATGCGATGTAAACAATGAAAACTATTTGTAGAACACAAGTCGGAAATGGGAAGGAAAATATCCGGATGTTCATATTAGACAACCATAATCCACATGAACTAGTAGAATATGGAAGAGCCCCCACGCCATGACAAGGCTATGAACATTGTGGGGGTGGGTCCCGTAATTTTTTTCCCAAGTATAATTGATCAATGCCAAAATTAAAAAGTTTGGGTCCCGCATTCCTCCCAAATATTTTTATTTTTTTTATGTTTTTTTCTTCTTATTTTTTTTTTATTAATTTGATTATAATAACAGTTATTTTTATTTAAGACTTGTTTAATTTCAGTCTATAAAGCCGTTTGTCAATGTCTGTGTTTTAATTTAAGTTCGTGTTTCACCATTGTGCTTTCCCAAATGTTAATTTGGTAAGCACAAAGACGTCTTTACCACCTGTTATGCTCGGGCCCATGTTGTTGCATTGTGATGGGAACTTTGATTCCTATCATAAATTCACCTCGCACCTTCAGGCTAAGTTGGTGGATACGGACCAAACAAATTTGATATTTGGGTCAGACGAGGAGTTTGCTGCCGTTAAGGCAATGAATTTATCATTTCCAAATGCAACACGTGTTCTTTGTGCTAAACACTTGAAGGACAACGCGGTTGTCAATCTCAGCAAGTCATTACCTGAGCCTGAGGTGACTAAGCTTGTCAACCAGTGGCGTAGCTACGCAGAGGCACGGAAGCACGTGCTTCCACATAATTTTGACCCCCAAAAAAAAAAAAAAAGAGAGAGAGAGAGAGGACGACAACAGAGAATAAATAGAGATATAGAAGAATCGTGCATAGTTTGTGTATTGTACAATACATATGTCAGAAATCCGGTATGGATAGAAACTACTGTTTGATTGTATTTATTGTATTATATGTCATACAGTGATACATAGAAAGTTGCAAAATGTTGTTTATATGAAAAAAAAAATCGATGTTAAAAATAGTTAAAAAAGGGGGGGGGGGCAATCAGAGGCAACATAGGGTCCTGTCCACAAGTACCTGTGATTAACACATAGAACTATCAATAAAAGGTTTCAGTGAGTGCATCCAGACCTGTGTAACAAAATGATATCATAACTAGATAAAGTTATACACAGATTCAATTAATATCATAGAATGCATTAAATTATAAACCAACTGATCTCTCAAATAGAGAAAAAATTAATATAAACCTTCTAGATCTAGAAGAACTTATTAAAGAAAATATAGTTAACAATTTCAAAATTATCCAATTCCAGCAACATAACTTTTACAAAACTCGGAGAAAAACTATGACTAAATGATTCTGACATTACTGGGTGTCCGTATCCTTTGATAAAAAATCAAATCTGCTATTTTTGTCTCATATACTGACGTATCACCGGTTTCGACTACTGGATATAATATGACGGGTGTCGTATGCAAAGCAGGACATGCTTATCATTTCGGTGCACCTAATATCAACTCGCAGTTTTATAGGAGTTTGCGGATATCCAAGTTTTAGTATAGTGTTGTTTCCTTGTATTTTTGCTGTTTGTGCTTGTCCCGCCTACTGTTCATACAAACTTGACTAATGCCTTTGTTGGATGCATAGATATCTTTTACTTAGATATTCCTCTCTCTCATAAATGGAAGTTCCTGTTTGGCTGTTTTGTCACAGTTCTATGCTTAAACTCATAAGACAGTTGCAAATTCCCTTTAAATATTGTGGTACGATTTTTACGTAAAAGGGAAACCCAAAATGTACATATACAATACTTGTGCACTGTCGAAGCATAGGTAATATGTGTATGAGGCTTCGACAGTGCACATGTATTCACAGGCATTTGACCGATGGACCTTAATTTCCCCGTGTTTACCACGGGGGTACGTATTTTCAGGGCTAGGCCCTACATCGTTACTAGCCCTGAAAATACGTACCCCCGTGGCAAACACAGGGAAATTAAGGTCCATTGGTGAAATGCCTGTGGTTTTAAATCGTAAATAAACGTTTACTGGACGATGATAAAAGTATTTGAAATAATTTTGTGTATGTATTTGAAAACAATATCCCCCGATGTGCCCGGAGTGGGAGGAGCTACATTTGCATGTTCTATTTATAACACCAATATCAAAAAAATATTGGGCAGGCTATATTGGTCAGTAAATGCTGTCATTGCATGATAAAATATATAACGTTGATTTCGTCAAAAACAAATAGATATCTTTACAGTGAAATTATTATATTAACTAACATCTTTGCATGCCTATTAAGTTGGTGTTTTAGCATTTTTAGACATGTCATTGGGCACGTCCGATGCTCTCATTTTCATATTAATATTTTAGTTTTCTTTATAATATGGGTCTGTCTTTAATTGTTCTGTGTTATTTGTGTGACTTTTTTTTTCTTGACTTTGTCACGTTCTTTTACATGTTTTCACAATCATGATAATATTGTTCAAACTGTTTAACATCATCGATTCACCTTCTGAAACTGGAATCGTTTCCAGAATAGATGTTTTATTCGACTGATCGGAAAAGAGGCGTTTCTTTGATTTTTGTAAATCACCAATTTTTCGGAAATTCACTGAAAAAATGAATCGACAAAATACGAATGTATAACAAGGACGGTACCAGATTGCAAAATAAGGGTGATAATTTAATTGTCTGTTTCATATTTTGAACATTAAAGTGATTTATGTACGACACACTCACCTCACCGTTTACAGTGTCACAGATTTCGTCTAGAAGATAGGTCAACCAACCCTTTTCAATCTATTTTGAGTTACTATGATGATTGAAATGTTCCGTGAACTGCTCAGAAAAGTTTTACATACCTTTTGTTTTCATATCAATCAGTTTGAAATGCATGTTGTCTGAACATAGCTCCGAAAGGTTGCGTTTCCTGATTCGGAAAGGAGGCAAGAACACCGATTTAATCTGAAAGGAGTCGTTATGAATATACACCGTGGGATTAGAATCGGCATGATCGGGATCTTTTCCGAAAATTTGGAATTTGTTCAAGGTGATTGGAAGTTTTGTACGTAAAATCAAAGAAAAAAAAACACAAGTGCCGATTTGTCTTTTTGAGGTGCCGAATTGTCTGGGTGCCGATTTGTCTTGGTGCCGATTTGTCCCGGTGCCGAAGTGTCTAGAATTCGTCAGACCTACCATCATCTTAATCTCACAACGAAATGGAAATAGCTACAAATGTAGGTCACATGATCGCACTGAATGAATAAATGAAATAAACGTTGTCAAAAAAATTTGATGAATTCTCTAAAAACAAATTATTATTCTTAATATAATTGTGCAAAAAGATTGTTGGTATTATGTCTAGTTAGGTTGTTACATGGGTTTGCAAATTCATTTGAGTTTCTATTTGTAGAAACAACAAAAATCCAATATTTTCGAGTTTCTCTAGGCTTTTCATGAGATCCAATGAAAAGGACCAGAAACCTGTATGTTAACAAAAGCGGGAAAATTCATACATTTCCATTTCGTTGTGAGATTAAGATGATGGTAGGTCTGACGTCTTTCAAATGGGCTGTGACGTTGTTGATAGACAGCTGAGGTAGGTATGTTATACATGCTTTTGTAGATAAATCAATGTAGATAAAGGCTATGTATGTCCCAAAACCGAAGCGTTGTAGACCGATCGAAAAAATCGCGAAATTGATGAGCTGGTCGAAATTATTTTTCTGTAAACATAAGTAAGAACCTTGTGTTATGTAAAGGAATAGGGGGGTAATTTTTTTTGAGACAAGTGCCTGTGAATGATACATGGCATACATTGTAATTGTAGCAACTGGCATGATTTTCCTAAACATTACATTTATTAATATTTTTATGCCCTCGGCACCAAAGAGTCAGGGGGCATATTAATTTACCCTTGTTCGTCCGTCAGGATATAGATACATGGTTAGTCCGGCTATCTCCTCCTACAGTTTTGGAGCTACAGCTTAAATATTTTGTAGGATGTTTATACACATAATGGAGGTGTGCATGTCCACAGGAGTTTGATAATCATCAAATATTTTATGACAGGTAGTTGGACTTTTTTTATGCCTCCGCAACAAAAAGTTACATTTTTGTAAATATTCACAAAATGACAGGTAGTTGGACTTCATTTCCTTTTTACCAGCTACATTTTGTACATAATGGAAACATGGCTTGTATGGCTCCTACTACAATTTTTGACTTGTTTATAATTTCTTATGGTCAGGCGGGGCCATCATTTGTGTCTTACAAGACGCACTTCATTTTAAAAAAAATCACTCCTATAACAAAACAACTTTGTCCATAATTATCAAGTGCGGCGGCATGCTTCTTTTCTAGTTTCACTTTAATTCTTTGTACAACATCTGCGATCTGAATAATTGAAAAAATGAAGATTTAAAGTTAACTGTCTTTCTAAAACCAAGATATGGGTTCATATTCAAAGGTTGGTAGGCACCTTTTTTTGTGTGAACATTTTTATTTTATGAAAAAAGTAACCCCACTTTTTCTTTACCTTTTCTTTTTATTAAATATTAAAAAACAACATACCAAGAGCATCATTCACATGTTAACATTCTGAATTTGAAAAAAAATAGGGCATATTTTCAAAAGGAAAAAAAATTATGGGTCTTTAAATAGAGGTACCCTCATATGTTTTTCATGAAAAATACACTAAAATGTAAAAAGAACAATACATTTTTTCACAATTTTCAATATTTTTTTTATCTTTGAAATATGAATAGACAATCATGTGTAATTGCCTCAATAATTATGATAATTTAAATGGGTGGTCATTACATTCTGTGTACATCTTTATGAAAAATGTACCCCCCAAAAAGTACTATTTTCCTTATTTGAGTGGTAAATTTTCAAAACTGTGAAGCAATAAAAAAGTCACTATGGTTTCAAAACATACCCTTATCCAAACATCCTTATACCCTTAGCTAACTGGACAATATATGTTTCCATACTAAAGTAAAAAAAAGTTTTTTTTCTTTAATTTAATGCAAAAAAAAGGGGGGGGGTAAATTAGTTTTGCCACCCTCAACTTTTCATAGTGGGGAGGGTGATTGTCCCCAGCTCCTTTTCCCATGAAGTGGTATTAGTGAAGTTCGAACTGCAGACTCATATGGTGCATCTGGGTTCATGTCGGTCCAGAGTTTTAGTGGTGTTTGGGTTACTCAATCTTCAGTTTTCTGTGTTGCTGCATTCGTAATTTTTTGTGTGACCATTAAATATTTTTCTTTTTGTTTTGCTATACCTATATATCTACATTTTTATATATCATACAATGTAAATTGTTAATGAAGTAATATATTGACCCTTTAAGATTAATTACCAATAAATGTAGCTCTCAGTCTGTAGTGTAAACAATCAAAGATGCTAAAATCGGAAGTTGGATTATGTAATTTTTCTGCCGAATTATCTCCTTTTGATGTCAACACGTATTTATTTTTGTGAAATAAATTATGTCGCCGGGGGAAAATGATAGAAATAACTTTAAATATATGTTAAAACGAGTTGAAATTTGTTAAAAATAAACATTGATTGTGCGTTTACGACCTAAATCATATTTTTTAAATGAAATTTCCACTTCAAATTATATTTTCACGAAGAAAATGCGTCTCTAATTTTATTTAATGCTCTTAAACGCTTGATTTAATCATCCCTACACAATAATTTGCACATATTCAAAGCAATTGTACACGGGTCTCTTTATATAACGCTAGCCCCGGTAATACATACCATGTAAATGGGTGTAAACTTTTCTGAATTTTTCATTCATTGCATCGGGGCGACACCTACACCTAGCAGAGGTGCCAGTCACTAATAATTGGCATACAGCATTAAAGGCAGTATTGTATTACTATTTAATATTGGGTTTAGGGAAAAATAATGTCTATATGATATAGACATAACCCTAAACCCAATACTGCCTTTAATACATCAAATCAAAATCAAACAGGAGAGAGCATTGTTGATTTATTGAAACTGTGGCTCTTGCCTTGGCACTTGTTGTGCACACTAATGTGTCTTCTAGATGATTCTAGTCAATAACTTGAGTCTTTTTACGAAAAATAGTCTCCTGAACTGGCTGAAGTCCTGTAATGAATCTTGCTGCCTGTCATTGGATTCTTTCACGTTTGTTGATGTTGGTAGCCATGTAGTAGGGGTCCCATACTATCGATTCGTCATTGATCATACCAGTGAAGTATATGCAGTTTTCTTACATTATTGCGGGTAATACCACAGATTTCTTCTTAGGAAGCCTAATGCTACAAACAAATACAAAAAGTTTTATTTTAAACAATATTAAACAAAATATAAACAAATATAAACAATAACATAAGTTCTAATCAGCTTTTTACTAACCAAGTTGCTGCTTTCGCTACCTTTTGTTACATTGTTAGGGTGGGTTTATAAAGTATTAAACTATATTGTTCATCTAATTTATATTACAGAATGATGGAAGACACTTTTGATGTTGTTAAATTCAGAACAGCTTACGAAAGTAATACTGAATGGAGAGAAAGAAAGAAGTTCATACAGGCTCATCATGACAAATTTGATGAACCCCGATTAGTGTGTTTGTCTCAGTGTTATCTTAATGTTAAGCAGACTGGATGTAAATATCCCATGGAAGTCATGAGACAACTTCATGAACTAGCCAAAGAAATGGACGAGGAATTGATGAATACAGACAACTGATGAGAATAGACATGATACAACTACTTTGTGTTCACATATAATTTTTTAATAGATATTTTTATTCTTATCATATTCACACAATGATATAATTTGTGTGTAAGTGGGGGGTGGGGGATGAGAAAACAGATTTCAGCAAAATCATCATCATCTTAGCAAAATGTAACTTGTTCTCATCTCATCTTGGTATAGATGAAAAATTGCTCACTTGGAGTTGAACACAAATCGTCCACTCAGTCATAGTCTTTTATGTTCATGTTTTTTTCCTCTATATATTACGCATTGTAGCGTTTTTCAAATAAAATGTTTTGGTATGTAGAAATGATGTGTTTAGAGTGTTGTCATTGACCTTGATGACCTTCTTCCACTGGATTTATCATTATCATTACTTTACATTTGTCGTCGTACATTAGCAGTTCTATAAGAAGTTGGCGTGCTCGTCTCAAGTGCAGTAGATGAAGAGTTTGAACCGTGGTCGGGTCAAACTAAAGACTAAAAGTGGTATTTTCTGCATCTCCACTATACATGCAATATTAAGGAGTGAATTGAATTTGAATTTTGGTGTTTAATGCCACTTTCAGCAATATTTCAGCTATATCATGGCGACCAGTTTTACTGATGGAGGAAGCCGGAGTACCCGGAGTGAAACACCGACCCTGGGCAAGCAACTGGTAAACTTTATCACTTG
Organism: Gigantidas platifrons; assembly: GCA_002080005.1. Lineage (NCBI taxonomy): Eukaryota > Metazoa > Mollusca > Bivalvia > Mytilida > Modiolidae > Gigantidas > Gigantidas platifrons. The sequence continues at coordinate 148,369 of MJUT01049400.1, read as the reverse complement.
CAGCTGCGAGTGGAGTGCACCCTTTTTTGTAATATACAAAGCTGGGTGCAAGCCCACGCCGTATTGGTGATAGGCTTGTATGAGCTGTTAGATCCAATGACCTAACTCACTGACCCACCTGGGCCCCCTGTAATATTAAGGAGTAAGAACAAAGACTGGTTGGTTCTGAATCAAAATAATGTGTCCGAGGGGAAAGACATATCTACCTGCTGACTTGTTTTAGTGAATGACCACTATAAAAATCCAACTAGGCATGATAGTTAAGTACAAAGCAGACATCATTATCATCTCAGCAAAATGCAATTTATTATTTTTTTTGCCTATATATAATATAATTATGCTTTTTTCCCATAATCGACAAAAATTTATGGGGAAAAAAAAACAGGATATACAGAACTCTACAATTCATACCATTTCCCACTAGCCTCTGGCTAGTAAGGAAACATATTTTACTAGCCAACTAAAGTATGTTACTTGCCAGATTAATGAAGATACAAATTTGTACTATATAACTTCAATATGTTTTTTTTTTTCATGTTTCAGACTTTTAGTTTTATTAAAACAAGATTTTCACATTTAAACTTTTTTACTGTTACTGGAATCATAAATGAGCCACGAAAACTTTGACTTCCAGACATCGTGGAGTTTGCACTTTCCACCTTTAGAACACAAAACTTCATCACTTCTTTGGCTTGATACTTTTGTGGATATTGCATTAACAGGCCAGCTTTATGATAGGTTAATTCAACCAGTTTATATTTAGCGAAACATTTTGTATGAAGGTTTTTGGTTTTTGCTTATCATGGTCACTTGTAAGCGTAAAAAGTATGCGATTTAAAACTTTTATGTCTGAGTCAATTGTTCGGTTTAAAAGACCGGAAAATCAAAATCGGATTTTAAAATGAAAAATATGATTGGTGATGGAATTAAAATGTACAAAAAATATCAACTGGCCATCAGGCGATCAATACAGAATTTTTATTCTCATTTTATAATAGTAACTGGCAAATGTGAGTGTTTTAGTCGCATTGTAGAGCCCTGATATATTTAAAGAGTTAATTATGTCCCTACAGTTAAAATTTGAGATGATTCTGGCTTCAAGAGAGCTGCTTTGGCCCATTTCATCATTTTTTAATTGCAGCCATCTTTGATGAGTTCGGATCTATTGGAATGGAACCATCCAAAAGTCTAAACTTGACCCCAAAAAAACCTGAACATATGTAAAAGAACTATTATACCCCTACAATTAAAATTTGAGCTGATTCTGGTTTCAAATAAAAGTTTTTTTGGCCCATTTAAGAATTTTTTATTTGCAGTAACGTCGGCCATCTTGGATGGAGATCAGGGTTGCGTTCAATTAAAGTTTGCTTTTGCCCGCAAAAACGTATGTCTCCCCCCATCCCACAAACTGTAGTCAAAGGTAAAAAATCTATATAGGTAACAAATAAAATTAAGCTTCAATGAATAAAAAAAAAACTGTTTTTAATCCATGAAACACAAAATTTAGGGGATCAAAATTTGCTGGTAATATGCACAACTACATATGGTGTCCTTACTACCTACCAAGTTTCATGAAATTCTGTTCAGTAGTTTCAGAGGGGTTGCGCTGACAAGCTGCTTCAGAAGTATATTTCGGGAAATTTTTAAGTTCAAAGGGGCATAACTCCCACAAAATTTAGGGGATCAAAATTTCCTGGTCATATGCACAACTACATATGGTGTCCTTACTACCTACCAAGTTTCATGAAATTCTGTTCAGTCGTTTCAGAGGAGTTGTGCTGACAAACTGTGTGACGGATAGGACAAAAACAATATGTCTCCCCACCAAAGTAGGGGGAGACATAATATCATAGCAGCTAGGTAAAATAGCCATGATGTTATTGAACAATTAGCTATGTAGCGGTGCTAGCAAATATGGCACCAATCATATATAATAATTTCTTGGAACATTTTAGCTGATATAGGATTAAACACTTCTTTTCAGGAGTTCATTCATGTGTAAACGGTGCCGATGCAATCGCAAAATGAATAAACATCCATAGGACGTTTATGTAAAGTTTGTGAATGCATCGGCACCGTTTACACATGCATGAACTCCTGAAAAGAACCGTTTAATACTTATAATTCTTCCATGTGAATCTTTTCCCTATTTTGATTATTAAACTGATTTTCAGGCTTGCTTTCAAGCGGACACTAGCGTAGTTTCCTGTCGGCAGCTGCCATATTGTTTATACTGGTTATACAAAAAAGTTTGAGTTATGAACGGATCAAAAATGAAAAAGTTCATCGAGTTATGAACGAATCAAAAACAAACACGTCATAGTGCTTTTGTCCAATCAAAAGGCACAAAAACGATATACATTAATTCTACAAGAATTATTTGTATTTGTCTAGTTACCTTGATAAATTATCATTCGTATTAAAAGCATTGGCACTTCCTGCAATGCCACTATTTTTACCTTACAAAATTAAATTTAGTTTTAGCCGCCATCTTTGATTCAAAAGCTAGCTAGAGCTATGTAGCGGCTAGGCTAGCTTTCCGTTCAATAGGATTTTTCTACGTAGCTCAACCTAGCAGCTACGATGTTGAACGCACCCCTGACCTATTGGATACAATGTAGAATGTACTATTCCTGTCGAGGTGGGTTTATATTGACCCAGTTGCTTCTGTGGATAGGATTAAAATGTTGAAAGTTAATAATGGACGCCAGACACCAAGTGATGGCAAAAGCTCATTCTGACTTTGTCAGATGAGCTAAAATGAGGAGAAGAGAAAAAATATATCTTTCATTGTTTGGGGATCCAGTTGACTTACAATTATTGACATTGTGGGTTCAAACACCGTACATGGCGAGGTGTACAACATTATGTGATAAAGTTTGTCAGTGACTTGAGACAGGTTGGTGGTTTTCTCTGGGTACTACGGTTTCCTACATCAATAAAACTGGCCACCATGATATAACTGAAATATTGTTGAAAATGGCATTAAACACCATAACCTTACGTAACCCAACCAACAGATAATCAAGTTCCATGAGTCAAATTGATTTTTTGTTCACACTTGCAGAAACCTGACAAAACAAAATAAAATAACAAAGATTTAATATTAACATATTATAAAACACAGTAAGATAACACGAATATCATTCTTCATACAGTTACATATCAAAATGTACGATTACAATGTATAAATAAATACTTTTTTTTTTTTTTTTTTATAAAAGAATGTGACTCATTTTGAAATTAAGATTCAAAGATTCAGCTAGGTACCGTTCTCGGGACATTTGCTCACCTATTTCTAAAATTGTCCTGAAGAACTTTGTAAAAATTAGTTTAATTATCAAAGAATAAGCTGAAGAAATTTTGATTAAACTAGCAATTATCCTGAAAATTTGAAAGTCTAGCTGAAACACTGAAAATTGAATGTAATCTTTTGTGGTGTTTTATTGGCCTACGAAATGGTTGACAGTTCTTTTTGTATAAATCATGACAATGCTTCATATTGAAAAGTCCTTCTGTGGATGTTTTTACAACCCTACAAAACGTTTACTTATATTATACAATTATATCCTTTTGATGATGTGAATAAAATTTGTATTGACCTGTTGAAAGTATATGTATATCGAGAGAGGACAAAGTCTGAGGTCGATAAAAACATAAATTGACTGATATAAATAGTAGACCATGAAAATGAAGTCAAGGTCAAGTGAAACATGTCCGGCTGACATGTACCCTTCGGGGGTCCCTTCCATGATCAATGTATTGAATAAGTATGGTGAACCTAGGTTGTATGGCAATGGAGAAACTGACCTAATCACAAAAACTTGACATTGTTAATGCCGTCGCTGCTGCCACCAGAAAAGCAATACCTATGTCTCGTCTTCAGCCACTTTTGTCGCAGGAGAGACAAAAAAAAAACATGAAACGTGAAAAGTTAGATGTCTGATTTCTTAATCTCAGTTGTAAACATTTACAGATATTTTGTGATAGATGCTTTGTGTTAATTATAAGTAAAATAAATGTACTGCAATATAAAATAAGATATATAAGAAATATAAAGTAGAAGGCTATGATAAAGAATGCGGTAGAACTTGGTTAAATTCAGTGTGGTAAGATGAGCTGAGGACTAATAAATAGTGTGATAATGACTTGTATGTAGACAAGATGGATGAGGACACAAGATGGTGGATTGTGAACCATGACAACACAAGATGGTGGATTGTGAACCATGATGACACAAGATGGTGGATTGTGAATCATGACGACACAAGATGGTGGATTGTGAACCCTGTATGTCAGATCTCTTATGAATGGCACAAAAACATCAATCTGCTTCTGAATTTATACCTATTCATTGTATTTAGTACTGTTAAATCAGAAATATTTACGAAGTTTTTATAAATGGGAAAATTGTGATTGGACGAAAACAGAAATACAGGTAATTAAAACATTTCAAAATACATTTTCTTCTTTTGTACCATGTAATTGATTTGTCACCCTTTGATTTTGTATATTCAATAATACATCAGTATGTATTGGGTCATGTCAATATCAGATTTCATGAAATTTGTCAGTCCTGACAGACATGACCAGAAAAAATTTAGTAGATTTTGCTAAGGACTGACACAAGATTAGTATTTTGTATTAGAAAATTAATGAGGACTGACATTTTTTTCACTAGGACCACCAAACCCATATACAATTTTGTGAACCTTGATATGATGTCAAAAGCTCACATGGCTTTGTTGTTAAAAAGGCCTTGTCCCTATTTATATGAGTGATCTGGTTAGGACTAAAAGAACAGAGACCATAATACAATATATCTATTATTATATATGATATTTTTAGGATTTCTAACAGATATTAAAACTTTTGGGGTACCGTTATTACTTGGATTTCTATATGTTCATAATCAATTCCACTTTTGATACTATAGTGAAAGGGGTAGCTCTATATGAAATCTAAATTTACTATAGTTTTGTCACTTCTTAAAAATTTCTTTAAAATTTAAAACTATCAGCCAAAAGAAAGTTTATGTTTAATTGTTATACTAAAAGTATTTTTTTTCTTAAACAATTATACCTGTACCTGGTTGAAAAACAGAGAATTAAATCACAATTACTACAAGTTCAAATTAAAACCTGTCAAATATACGTCAAATAAAATTAGCAGAATTATTTATATCTTTTTGATATCATGGTACAAAGATCAAGAAGATATTGACAGGTTTTAAAAACTTTGGACTTAAAACAATGTGTTAAAGTTTGAAAAAAAAAAAAGATAAAAACTTATCAAACAGACTAACAAACAATTCTATACCAGTAGATATAGGTAGCAGTATATATCTACCAGTAGATGACTGGGTTCAAAGAAGTTTCGTTGGTACCATTCAACTTTAACATTTGTACCATTGAGAACTATTGGTACCATAATTTGACAAATTAACTCTAAACGCTATATTTTTGCCAACAGAAACTTATTTACCAATTGTACCAATGGCATAGCAGTGGCTGGCATTTTGACCATTGGTAATTTATATGGAACTTTTGTGAATGTTAATATCAAGTATATTTCATATTGCAGACCCTTGTAGTCTATCATATGGATAGGTAATAAAATGCACAGAAAAATTACAATATATTCAAATTTATTTAGAAAAGTGCAGGGATCAAAAGTGCATGATTATTTTCAAAATATAAAAACCTCCCATTCCACGAGTTGAGGACTATAGTTTAATACAGTACTTATTTCATTTGACCATTTGAATATAAACACCAGGCAAAATAATGAACGTGCAAAATAAACTTCAAATGTTCTGTTTTAATCAAGAACATGAAAAGTTTTCCATTTTATCCAGTTGCAGTTGGAAAATCAATCCTTGCAAATCTTGCTGCCAGACAAGTAATTCTTTAGTGGGTACCACACTGATAGTAAAAAAAATCAGTGGTACAAATTTAATGGATAGGATCAAGTCCCTGTGGTTGGAACTAGCAAAATTGTCACCATTTTGGATTCGTATGAACATGTGACTGACCAATGCTAACATCACTTTAAACAGCCTGTTAGAATGGTAGCCAATGGTAGCTATTATCTGTCACCATTAGTGGCAATGGCGATTATTTTTACCAATGATAACGTTTAACCACTAACGGCAGTACCCTGAACGCACCCGATATCTATAATAGGTATCAGTATATAACAATACCAGTAGATGTCGGTACCAGTATATAACCATACCAGTAGATATAGGTATCAGTATATAACTATACCAGTAGATATAGGTACCAGTATATAACTATACCAGTAGATGTAGGCACCAGTATATAACTATACCAGTAGAAATGGATCCCTGTATATAAGTAGAGGCTCACATAAAGTTGTATTGCTCACCTTGTAATTTATTTTTTACCTGTCATAGCGTATGTTAAATTTTAATCCTAAAGACTTGAGCCTATTGAATCTGTCCCCATTGTTTCCATTTGGATGAGCAATTTTGCTTGTTTGTTTGATGTTGTTTAATGCCACTTTCAACAATATTTCAGTTATATTGTGGCGGTCAGTTATATTGGAGGAGGAAACCGCAGGACCCAGAAAAAACCAAAGCAAAAGAGCAAATTTGCAGGAAGATTAAAACATGAATAAGTAAACAACAAAAGACAGACGCCAAGCGATTTAGAGCTGACTTTGCCTTTGGCCAGGTGAGCAAAAATATAGTATAAAATATCAACAAAAGAAATAAATACATGTACATATTTCTATAAATAAAATCATCACATAAAAAACGTCTAATTCTATGTCTGTATTTTTTCTGCTGTACTATCTTCTTTCACTGAATTCTCTGATCTTTGTGAACTTGAATCAATCCCAGAATCCTTTGACTTGACAGATCTGGTTTCTATTGGTGATGACCTTGTGGGGGGAGATGACCCGGACGACCTTGATGGAGAGGAGGATCTTGTTGTCTTTGTCAATGTTTGTTGTTTTATCACTAATTCTGGTCCACCATTATATATATCAACCAGAAATCTCCACATTTCTTCTGAAAGTTGTCCATGATCAGAATTGACCTTTAGAGAACTAGGACCCCCTTTATTGGTCGTAATACGAGAGTTGTCAATCTGGCCTGGTGGAGCTGAAATCAATATTGAAACAACAGTATAGAATGCTGTTTATTATTTTAATTTTGTTTAAAAAACATTTTAATTAGCAATTCAGTAAATGAAGCATTATTCTTATACAGTTGTTGGTAATTATAAACAATAAAATTTGTTGGAATGTGAAAATAAAATGGACACTAGCTACCAACAAACAAAGTAATTTTAAAGGTGATCACAATACCTTGCTTGGCCCTATGTATATGTAATTACATAGTTTGGTTTGGTTTAATGGTGTTTAATGCCACTTTCAACACTATTTCAGCTTTATTGGTGGAGGAAACAACCGACCTGTCGCAAGTCAGTGACAATTTTTTTTATCACATAATGTTGCCCTGATCAAGATTCAAACTCACAACATCAGTGATGATAGGCACTGATATCATAGATAGTTGTAAATCCAACTACCATGCGATCACGGCTATGACAGCCCCTGTTAAATTACATATAATAAGAAATGATATGGATGTAAATGAGTTAAGTGATTGTTGTTTAGCGCTAAATGCAAGTTTTCAGCCATATCATTACAAGAACAAGCTACATTCAATGAGATGATAATGAGGTCCACTTTGTACTAGACCAAGATGCTTAGTTTGATTTTTGTAGTGCTATCTCTCTGAAACAACAGTCCGCGGGTAAACATGTCGTTTCACTCGAACACATTATACAGATTCCAAGCTAATCGGTCTTTGTTCTTTCTCCTTAATGATGCGTGCTTAGCAGAGAAGCAACACATACAAATTTTATAGTCTTTAGTTTGACATGAGCACGGATCGAACCCAAGATTTACTGCGATTGAAGCAAGTGCGCTAACCATTACCTCACTTGTGCAATTAGATATTAAAGGCATATTGTCTACCAAAACCATAATTTTTTCATACCCAAAATTATTGTCATAAATAATTTGTTTAAGCTATCATTAAACAGTTATGCAGCAAAAGATACAATTTGTGTTCTTTTTTGACAAAAAAAGACCCAAAACTATCGTTATCGGAATTATTGTCCATGATGACAAGAATTCAATTTAACCCGAATCTATTCATATGACCTTCTTTGTGAAACCGTCTTGAGCATGCACACTGTTTAGAAACAATACATAACATGTGGAAGAGAATGTGTCAACACGTGGAAGAAAGCGGACTTTGACGGATTCAGAGATAAAGAGGAATAGAAGTGCAGTATCTTCCAAATGGAACAAATGCAGGATATATGTAGGGGATCAGTTGGACCGTTGGAATGAACTGAAGGAAGTGCTATGCATCCAAACTCACACTGAAGTGGCAAAGATTTTGCTTGATAGGTAAGCCGAGCATGTTGCCTTCTTTTTCCAATCGTTTTTCATATTTGATGAATTTATGATGATGCCTATGATCATTTTCGGTAGATATTATTCAATATATGTAATTTTGCACCTGGCAACAGCAAATCATTGTCAATGAGTAGCATAAAACGGCCGTATTTGCGAGGTAAACAAACACGACATGCTGCAGCATCCAGGCTACTGGCATAAAAATAGATAAAAATAGATTTGGTCTCGCTCAGGTCAGTGCATAATTAATTAGCTTCCAGTAACGATGGTCAGCTTTTTTAGATCGAAAAAACAACGTTTCGTAGCGTATTCGCCTATAATTTGGTGTTTAATCTTCATTTTATGAAGGTCAGTACGGAAAACGACAATAATTTTGGGTATGAAAAAATTACGGTTTTGGTAGACAATATGCCTTTAATTAACATGAGAGACTATCCAACATTACACTAGGACACAAATTAAAGTAAATGAACAGCTTGTAGTAAGAAAGGATATGGATGTAAATGAACATGAGAGACTATCCAACATTACACTAGGCTCTTTTATTGCTCTTCTACATATTACAGTTTTCAATAATGACCCCTGCAGTTGAGCGGTTCTGTGTTGACATTTGGTCATCTTTGTTGTTGTGATGGTTTTATTTATATTTTTTCCTTTACCAAACTTACTATCTGTTTTGCCTCTGACAAAGTTTTCCCAGTCTTTAAACCAAGACATACTAATAGCATACAGAATACTTGGGTTGTCCTCTTCTTTAAACTTTTCATTCAACTGTAAAAAAAAAAAAAAAAATTAAATGAAATTTCTGTAACATAATTCAGTACAGAAAGGTTTTTAGAAAGTTCTAAATAAGGGAGATAACCCACCTTTTTATCTTTTACATTAAGCAAAGTCCAAGGAAAATAGTCATCATATGCATTTCAGTTCGTCAGTTAATTTACAGTCCTTCGCAATCCTAAATTATAATTATCAAAATTAATCAAAGTTCTACTAAAAAATCTATTGCCTTAAAGACAAATTTACATCATCAGGAACTGGCAATGATCCAAAAGTAAATTGCAATTACATCTGAACTATTCTAATAAAAATTCATTTACTGAAAAAAAAAAGAAAAAAAGAAAAAAAAGTATCTATCACCACATGGTCGCAAGTGACTGACAAACTTTATCATATAATGTTATACATCTCGCCCTGATCGAGATTCAAACTCACAACATCAGTGGTGATCAGTACAGATTGCATAGGTAGTTGTAAAGCTATCATACGATCACGGCCACGACACATGACCCCCCCTTCATCTTTGAGACAATATACAATTATAAATGATTACCTCTATAAAAGTTTCCATCTCTGTCTGTTGTCTTTGTTTAAGTTGTTCTAACTCCCTCTGACAGGTCTGACAGGCATACATGTGGTTACATACAGGACCTCCTCCAAACCTAGAAATTAGTATAAAAATCTCCTATAGTCTACATAAAACATGTCTGACAGACATAGAAATTGTTACAAACAGGTCCTCCTCCAAACCTAGAAATTAGTATAAAAAATTTCCTAGTGTACATAAAACAAAACATGTCTGACAGACATAGAGGCTGTTACAAACAGGTCCTCCCCCAAATCTAGAAATTAGTATAAAAATCTCCTATAGTGTACATAAAAAAAATGAAACATGTCTGACAGGCATAGAGGTGGTTACAAACAGGTCCTCCCCCCAAATCTAGAAATTAGTATAAAAAGGTCCTATTGTGTACATAAAACAAAAAACAAAAATGACCTAGGACAAAAGCCCCCCCCTAGACATAATCACATGGTTGCTTTTGTCCGAGGGCTTTTGTTCTGCTCCCAACCACACCATCTAAACACTGTCAAAATGTAATCAGAAAATTAGCTCCCAACCACACCATCTAAACACTGTCAAAATGTAATCAGAAAATTAGCTCCCAACCACACCATCTAAACACTGTCAAAATGTAATCAGAAAATTAGCTCCCAACCACACCATCTAAACACTGTCAAAATGTACGGTAATCAGAAAATTAGCTCCCAACCACACTATGTAAACACTGTCAAAATGTAATCAGAAAATTTTAGATCATCATACAGCAAGAGATATGAAGCTAATTTCAATTGGATAAAGTTTTTACATGAGGAAGGAAATTTAGGTTATATCAACTGACTAATATGAACCTATCTATAATAAGTCTAGAACTACTTTTGAAAATAAGTTGAGAAGTTTCTCATAGGATTGTTTCATGTCTTTAGAAGATACTGCTTACTCTTCTTGAGCACCTGAGTTCACCCCCATTTTTAGTGGGGTTCATGTAGCTCAATCTTTAGTTATATGCAGTGTTTTGTGGACCAAAAAAGTCCATTGTTTGTCGTTTTGTCCTTAAAACATTTTGGCCATTGTATTGTCTGTCCTGCTTTGATTTACAGCTTCTGATTACCCTTTTATTAGCTACAACATTCTCTAACCTTAGGCAAAAATTTAAAATTGTTTGTTTCCCGCACCCGACCGACCATCAGAAAACGTTGCGACTCAAAATATTTTTTGGGTAATTTGCGACGACTTTTTTTTATTTTTTTTATTTTTTGGTTACCGGAAATCGTGACCGGAAGTTCCGATATTGTTCCAGAATTTACGTTAGGAACTGGTTTACACTTTTAAATGAACAAAATCTGTTGCTCGACTTTGAAGGAACCAGATTTGTGAATGAACGCAGCATCTGAATATGCTGAAGCTTCGCTGCTGTAAAAGTGATGACTAATGGCGAGTTGGAAAAGCACCAGCGCGGAAGCAATGTTTTCCTTATCAATTTCAAGGGACAATGAGGATGTGTGCTCAAAATCAATCAGAGAAAATATTTGATGTCTATTTTGAAAATTAAAAAAATCGCCCTACCTACCGACCCATAGGTGAAATGGAGGGTCAGGTGCAGGAAACGAACATATTTTTAAGGGTGACCTTACATGTACATTAGAAAAGTAACATTTTCCCCCTAAATATATTGACAAATGGAACCAGTAAATATAACAGTATAAGGGGGTCACAAAAGGAGTGTTCTGGCACAATTTTGTTCAAATATAGGGATTGGATTGGATTATGGTGTTTAACGCCACTTTCAACAATATTTCAGTTATATCATGGCGGTCAGTTTTATTAGTGAAGGAAACCGGCAGACCCGCAGAAAACCACAAACCTGTTGCAAGTCACTGACAAACTTTATCACATAATGTTGTGCAATTCACCCTGATCGAGATTCCAACTCACAACATCAGTAGTGATCGGCACTGATTGCATAGGTAATTGTAAATCCAACTACAATACAATCACGGCCATGATGACCTTTGCTCAAATACATGTAGCTCAGGAAGTTTACTCTGCATTTCGAAATTATATGCAGCTAATGTGGAGGTCAAAGTACAATAATTAGATACTTACTTGCTATATAAAAATTCCCACAATGCCTGGTTAAAAGGTATGGCTAGATCCTGTACAATGTCAACTTTGTGTGGAGGTACACCTACAATATACATGTAACACAAATTGTCCATATTTATGTTTACCATCGTCAGTTGTGAATACAAAAAACAATTCCCAACTTAGGTGATAATATTATAGAGATTGTTCCAGGGTTTTCAATATTTTTTAAGTATACCAGTTCTTCACTAATAACAGGCAGTACATTTTATAAACATTTTAACAATTTTCATGAATACCTTATACAACACTCTTTAAAATCAGGAGTTACCAAAGATCATTTTAATTAAAACACCTGGTACTGCCCCTTATTTAAAGGCCTGGTGTTCATATTTTTGTCCAAAAATATATTGGTCAGTCAATTTGAAATGAAGAACAAATGGTCTTTGATTTTGAGGCAATAGTTTGTTTTCAACGATATCAAATGTAATGTATTATTGAATTAACAATTAAGTAGGGCTGTCAGTGGGTGGCTAACCAGATTTATCCTGTTTGATAGTGATATACATAGCTTCATAATAACCACTATTGAAAAGCATCCATGGTGATTGACTTCACTGACTACAGTATAATTATATCTTTATTACCTCCATGTCTACATAAAAAGTCATGGTTACTGATGGGTCCAGGTTCAGCAAATGTATTAAATCTGTTGATCCACTGCTTTGATATAAAGAAATGCATCAAACTTGGCTGAAATAGAAGAAATTTTACAGGATGAAACAATGAATAAGGAACATTCCTACCAAGAAACAATTCTATCATATGTTTTTTAAGTAGATTTTTGAATTTTCAGCATCAGAAAGAATAATTAGCAGCCAGCTTGAATTTCTGAAATGGTCTAATAGTTTGTGAGATTAAGAGATAAAATGAAAAGCTAATAGATCCATATGACGATGGATGCAAACCTTACATGGACCTTTATTTCAGGGGCATAACTCCAGAACTTGAAAATTGGCAAAGTCCTAAATCAAACTCGAGCTTCCTTCTTTGGTCCCTGACCTTCTTTATATCTAATGATTTACATAAGGCAAACTTAATTTATTAAGCGGAAACTAAATGTGAGAAGAATTGATGGACATACAGATATATGTAAAACTGAATGCCCCTGATGCCACGGGATGGGACGGGACATAAAAACATAACAATATCTATTAATTTTGCAACTACAAAAGTGTGCTTTCTATCTCCTTCAACTATAAATAAAAATCTAACACAAAATAAACTAATAACATATATCTATAATACAATACCTCTTGAGCCTCTATTAACCTCATTCCTTTCTGCCTCAATGATACCATATTGTCATTCCTCTTTCTACAAAATAAACAAATAACTGATGTATTAGGAAGAATAGATACGTTGAGAATATCAAACTCTACACTTGGGGGCTAAGGTTAGGTTTATGGTATTTACAGCCACTTTCAACAATATTTCAGTTATATTAGTGGAGGATACCAGAGTACCCTGAGAACACAACAGACCTGTGGCAAATCACTGACAAACTTTACCACATAATATTGTATAAAGTGCACCTAGCCTGAGCAGGATTCGAACTCACAACCTTTAAGGTGATATGCACTGATTGCATAGGTAGTTATAAATCCAACCACCATACAATGATGATCATGATGACCCACTCTACACTTGGACACAAATAAAAGTAAAGAAACAACACTTTTATTGCTGTTCTACATTTCACAATCACTGTAAGGTCTTCAACAATTAGCATAACTTATACCCTAAAATGAGTGTGTAACGGCCACTAAGCCTACACTTGAAGGGTACTATTTAATTCTGTCTATAAACACTACATCTAAGCATCTTTGCTGTTTGACGTAATTTGGTGAATATAATTTTATTTTCCATTTGGACTTTGAAATCTGATGCTGATAAATAAAGGTGACAGATTAAAGATAGCTAGCTGCTATAACAAGAGTATGCTGCACTGTTTTTTGCCTTTATAAATTCCTACTTTTAAATCTTTATGTGTCCTATTATGTGTCTTTACATTCTGAGTTCCGTGTTGTGATGTCCGATACGATTTCCGCATAAAACCGATGTTCGGTTCGTCTTTACCTCTAATTGTTTGCAGGATGGCACATGTCTTATTTACATTATTTGTGTTTGTTTGCATAGAGTGGTGTACAACACATATTATGTTGCGTTTTTGTTTTGTTTTTGTTTGTCTTGTGTACCCTATGTTGCCAGTTTCTCGGGATTGTCCAATTTTTATTGCCACTTCGGTATTCTCTATTGTTTATTTGTCCTGTGTCTTGTGTACCCTATGTTGCCTGTTTCTCTGGATTGCCCAATTTTTATTGCCACTTCTGTATTCTTTATTGTTTATTTGTCCTGTGTCTTGTGTACCCTATGTTGCCTGTTTCTCTGGATTGCCCAATTTTTATTGCCACTTCGGTATTCTCTATTGTTTATTTGTCCTGTGTCTTGTGTACCCTATGTTGCCTGTTTCTCTGAATTGTCCTTTTTTGATTGCCCCTTCGGTATTCTCTATTGTTTTTTTAGCCTTGAAATGTTACATATACACATTATAATTCTAAATATCAGTCACAATGGAAGTATGAAACCTAATAATTTAAAAAAAAAAAAATTTTAGTTTTTCATTGTTATTTTATATCTGAGTTGTTATTGGATTGGGAGGGTTGGGATTCTGTTAACTGGTTTAATCCCACCACATTTTTGTGCCTGTCTCAAATCAGGACTTGGATTTCCAACGCCAAAAGTTGTGGTCTTTTTTGTGTTCAATGGTTTGAGGTGAGGAATTGTTGTTTGTTTTGTTGATATTAGTGGAATTGTTGACTATCACTGTTTAAACTTTCTTTTCATAAGTGAATAATTTTATTTGATGTGAATGCTGCAATCTGATTGGTTAATCCTCCTGGAGCAACATTGGTTATACTTGATAACCTGGGTTGGTATTGTGACGTCACAAACATATTAATTTGCCAACGACACAGTTTATTTTAGCGTAAACTGCTCCAAACCAGGTTATATCATATAACGTATTCAAAAATTTAACATATTCCTTACATAATTATACAACTTAATTTGATAAACATTTACCTATAAAACAGAACGTAAGCTTCACAATTGATGACCTGATTAATATCGACCTCTGTCACGTACGTATCGTCAAACTCGTACCACTGCTCGTTAACATAGTTTAAACAGTACGCTGTGTAATGTCCAGCTACAAACAGAATCATATTATTACTGGTAGTGTTTTCAAAAGAAATTCAGCAAGACATGTTATTTGTACAATCAGTGGGCATTTATGCTCATTTTATGAATTCAGAGAGCAACATAAATGAAGATTCATGGAACTTTTTATTAACTGTTGGATATCATCAATGTTAAAATTATTTATATTGATTCTAATACTGTTATTTTACTTCTCTTATAATAGTAGAAGTACTTGTAGGATGAAATAACATAGACATTTCCATGGCGAGGGTTACATGGTGCTGGACAGGTATGGCATGGTGTTGTGCCATGATAAAATTACCTATATAAAACACTACTGGTTGGTTGGTTGGTATATGGTGCTTAATGCCACTTTCAACATTATTTCAGTTATTGGTGGAGGAAATCAGAGTACCCGCAAAAAACCAGCAGCCTGTAGCAAGTCACTGACAAACTTTATCACATACTGTTGTATCGAGTACAACTTGCCATCAGCAGGATTCGAACTCACAATTTTAGTGGTGATAGGCACTGATTACACAGGTAGTTGTATATCCAACAATCATACAATCAGGACCAAGACAACTACAGAAACACTACTGATCTACCGTCCAATCTCCCTATCATAAACTCTGATATCTCTAAAGTCAGTTTTGGTTCATTTATAGTAGTTTTCAGATTAATTTGCTCCAGATAACTCAAATACTGTACTATTCTTAAGTAACATCACCAGAATATTTGACTTTGATTCAACGATGTTTGGTTTATGGTAATTTACTACCACAACATCCCTTGATTCAATGAGGTTTGACTGTACATTAATTGCCATTCATTCTTATATCCGGTATCAATCATTACATTTCATGTGACTAGGTGTGTAATGATACACACCCCTTAGACAGGGGAGTTTGTGCGAACTCCCCCCCCCCCCCTTGAAAAATAAGAATGACCACTAATGTATATGTTAGGGATTGATCATTATTCTGTACACATGCCTCCTAATAAATGTACAAAAAATAATGTAACTGTTGATATAAATGTCATGAATCATATGTAAATCATTACAATCATTGTAACTAAATTTATTGTGATTATCCTGCTCATCTTGGGTGCTGTGATTAGCAATAAAATCTTTTGTATTTGTATTTGTACTAAGGTCAAGATTTAGGTAGAATTATGAATATCAAAGTTGAGATTTTAAAATATACATTTTTCATTTATTTTTATAATTTTTATTTTTTAGGGCATTTTGAACAACTGCAATCAATGAAAATAAATGGTTACTTTGTATGCTAATACTTACACCCAGCTGTACCGTGGTGACATATAACAGCTACCAAATCATACAGAGTAACTTCTGATGTACAGTCTACAATGTAATCAAATCTAGTTTCTAGTTGGGTTATGGTGTTTAATGCCACTTTCAACAATATTTCAGATATATCATGGAGGTCAGTCTTATTGGTGGAGAAAACCACCGACCTGTTGCAAGTCACTCACAAACTTTATCACATAATGTTGTATCGAGTACACCTCGCCATGAACGGGGTTTGAATTCACAACTTTAGTGGTGATAAGCACTGATTGCACAGGTAGTTGTAAATCCAACTACCATATGATCACAACCACGACAGCCCCCTCTAGTTTTTAGACAGAAAAATGAAATAACTGTAAAACCTATATCTAGAGACAAAATTAACATAATTTTGAAGAGAGGCAAAAACAATCAGTACATAAAAAAACTGATATGGCCTTTGTTACAATAATTTCCTGGAAGTTGTATATACAATTACCAGCACAAATGCAATTATGAAAAGAAAGTTTAAAGGAATACTCCAGTCAGTTGAAAAGTTGTTTTAATTCAATTCATTATAACTTTTCATTCGTAAATAACTTATTATTTAAAAAAACCCACCTTTATTAACATTAATATACCCAATTAGAAATGTGAATATTTGGAATTTCCTGTCGTAGTGTAAGCGGCCATGACACCTATTCATGTGACGTCACAGGTCCGGATCATGTTAGTTGAATAAATAACATGTATCTGACTCTTCCCAACATCGTGCCCGTTTGGTTATGTTTTTAATATCAGATCAACTGCTATACAATGTTTATAATTGTATATCGTTCTAATATTGTTCTTAATATTCCCATCCCATGTTACATTTTCAACAAACAAACTCTTGTAACGGAAGGGGGGGGATCTCCGTAGTACGTATAATTTCATGTTTTACGTGATTGGCCGTAGGTTAAATAACTGTCAGTTTTAACTCGTTTTATGCTTACACATGTTTTTTTTTTCTTTTTTGTCCCCAATGTTGTCGTACTTTCCCATGTTTTTCGACGTCACTGATCGATGATCATGTGTTGACAGGTAGTCCTGTCCTGATCGGTAATTACACAAAAAAAATCAGTTCTCATCCTTTCAATTTTCGTTAGTGCAATAAAATGATTAACATGAAGTCATAATGATTTTGTAAATATCAAAAGATAAATTTATACGACGTTATTTTACGAATTACATAATTTCTAATGATAAAATTGCAACTGATCAATGCTGATATAATATACGATACCGGATTTATGACGTCACGGCTCTTTCGGAAGAGCTCTAATTGCAGGTATAATCCGAGAATGGATTATGTCCCTTGTCTCCGCACATTGCAGAGTGCTGAAAAATTGAGACCCCCATTGTTTGGTGCAACAGGCAGCAACTTCAATCACCAAATTCTACCTTACGGTATATTATTTTTAACATTCATTAACACAAATGTCTTTTAGTTACTGTCATTTAAATATTCACGCTAACTTGTTAAGACCATGGAGTTTTCCTTTAAGCAGTGTTGTCCACAAACTTAGATTATAATTGTTTTTCTGTTAGTATCATTCAACTAGAACAAAAGTTATTGCACAGAACCAACGTGTCTACAAACAGACCCATAACATAAGAAGATTGACAATTTATGCTGCAGTAACAAAATATAAATAGAAAATTAAAGTTACCTTTATTTAAGAATGGCTTGAGATCTAAACTGTCTAGAGGAAACGAGACGTAGGTTCCTATCTTTGTAGAATAAAACTCATGTCTAAATCTCTTCAGATGGATGGTCAAAATCTGAAACAAATATATCAATAAACTGGACCCTAATTAAACTGGATTACAATGCATAAAGATAAATTGTAGGCTGCTGGTAGAAAAATTTGAATAATTTTTGTATTATCGGTAAATTGCTTTTATTAAGTATTGATTAACACACAAATACATCTTACGAGTTGAGAATTATTTATTGGATTGGAAATTTCAATAATTTACAGAGATATAAAATATAAAACTTTATACAATTAATGCTATTTTTTGTTTAATTCTAGAATCTACAAGAAGAGTTTGAAGATATCAAAGGGGTAATCAGAATCTGTATATCGAAGAAGAACAGACAACACAATGGCCAAAAGAAAAAGTACAAAAGGACAACGATCTACAAAACATGTATATAAAACTAAAGATCGATTAAAATGAACCCCACTAAAAACCGGGGGTGAACTCAGGTGCTCCGGAAGGGTAGGCAGTTCCTGCTCAACTAGTGACACCCGTCGTGTTAATCTAGGTACAAACAACATTTTTTTAAAGTGTAAATTGCATAATTTTAGAGTAAGATACTAACCTCAGGTAGAACCATCACTCTAGAAAACTTTATCCCATTTCTTAACCTAATAATGAAAAAATGAAGTTATAAATAGTTTCCATGACAACTAAAAATGGATTCTTAATAATTACAAATATATAATATATTGTAATTCAAACAAAACATATGCAAAAAGAATGCAAAAAACCCCTCAATTACAGATGTTGAATATTCCCGTAATTTTAAATTATTCTGTAAGGACCATTGTGGTTGTGATCACATGATAGTTGAACTTACACCAACTTATACAACCAACGCCTATCACAGGTACAGTTGTCATTTTGATTCCTGCATATAGTAAATTGTACTCAATACAACATTATGAGATAAAAGTTTGTCAGTGACTTGTGAATACTCCTGCCTCTTCCACCAATACAACTAACAGTACGATATAACTGAGAAGCAGCAAGTATCAATTTTATGAATCTTTGGTTTGACCATACCAAGGGCTCAAACCCACATTCTAACATGACGTCCTTCATTGGCTATATAAATAATACAGTGATAAAACTCACGATATATTTTAATTCGCTCATGCGTATTGACGAACAAATTACAAACATAATTCCCTAGTGAATTTATGTATTCATACAGCACTGTGGTGCATAACAAACATAAAAATGCCCATATTGTTTCTACCTATATTTTTCTGGAATAAATACTTAAGACAACCGTCAATGGACTTTGACTTTTGAAATTTAACATCTTCCGGAAGTCGTTTACAAGGAACGCTGATGACATTGAAAGACATGGTTACTGATTTATTTTTAAGATTTTGTGAGCATTTTACTTGTTTAAGTTGCTAAATTCAAAATGCCATTAAATTGAAAAATATCAGTAACTTCATAGCATCACAGTCTATTTATACATAAAAGAAAAACAACTGTAAACTGTAAAACATGAATTTTGTTATGAAATGCATTTCCATTACCGACTTCCACTTCAAAAAATAAGTTAGATTTTCCCTACTAGAATCAAAATAATTCATGGAAGCCAGAGTTTGTATCACGTTTTAACATGGGTAACATTATTTTCGTTGCATTTTATCCCTCGCTACCGCTCGGGATAAAATTTGTACGAAAATAATGTTACCCATGTTAAAACTGTATACAAACATGGCTTCCATGAATTATTTCTTAATTCTAACATGACCTCACTCTTTCCCTTTGTTAAAAAAACCAGAATTATTTCTTCATATCATCTCATTAGCACATGCGCCGATGAATGTGACTGACGTTTCCATTGGCAGCATAAATTGTGACCCGAATAATGCTGATAGAGGGTGCAGTATTATTCGAGTTACATATAATTGTGTGCAACATTTTCCGCAAGCGTATGTATAAATTACCGTCTTCCAATCAAAGTATACTACCATATTTGTACTCTTAGACATTTCAGAATCGAAATAAATCATAGAAGCCAGAATGTGTTTTGAGTTTTAACATGGATTGGCGGATATTAGTAAATTTTATCCCTCGCTTCTGGCTCGGGATAAAATACTAATATCTGCCAATCCATGTTAAAACTCCCAACACATTCCGGGTTTCATGATTTATTTCTTAAATCTATCACACT
Organism: Gigantidas platifrons; assembly: GCA_002080005.1. Taxonomy (NCBI): domain Eukaryota; kingdom Metazoa; phylum Mollusca; class Bivalvia; order Mytilida; family Modiolidae; genus Gigantidas; species Gigantidas platifrons. The sequence goes on along the minus strand of MJUT01049400.1, from coordinate 127,960 downwards.
TGAGGCGAACAAGCTAACCATAATGCCAATGATGCAGTTTGAAATGTTGTTGAAACTGATATTATACATCAATAATAATATTAATGAGTTAAGAACGATGTTTGGTTCGTCTATACCTCCATTTGTATGTAAGAGGGCACATGTCTTATTTACATTATTTGTGTTTGTTTGTGTATAGTGGTGTCCAACACATATTGTGTTGTGCTTTTGTTTTGTTTTTCTTCATCTTGTGTGCCCTGTGTTGCCAGTTTCTCTGGATTGTCCTTTTGTATTTGCCCCTTCAGTATTCACTAACGTTTATTTAATACACATATAAGTCACTTACTTTTTACATTTTTCACAACTATACATGTTTAATACAGTGGAACCTCTGAAAACTGACCACGTCCGGGGCCAAATAAATCGGCCGGTTTTCAGAGGAACCGGTTTTAGGAGGTTCCGTAAATAGACGTTTCTGTTCCGTGTACTGATACTGGAGGTATAAGATATTGATGTGAAAGTTAATTATGCTGTGATTACGCTATTTATATATGTTTCTTTACATTCTTTCAATGTGTTATATTTGTAATTGTTTTTAAATGTGTTTTAAATAAAAATAAAGACTGTCGTAACTTGTTTTACAAATGTGTACATGTATTGAGTGTACAATCAACGACGAGATTTCAGGTCACTGACCTTGAATTGGATCTGTGGCTTTTTGCATGATATTTTGTAACAAAGTTATGTAAGAATACATTTGTACTTTCTTGTAGCGTTTAATTTGTTTAAAACATACGGTTATATTACTATTGTTACGTAACTGTGTTATATTCGAACAGTGAATAAGAAAACTTGGATTTACAGCTGATGAGAGATATTGCACAGAACTCCAAACATCAAAGGGAAAGATAACGATGATTGACAGTTCATATGGACTCGTCCCTGATGCTGTCATCCCTTTGAAAGAACAGATTAATTTTGTCTTGGAAGTGTTAGTTCAACGCAACGACGTTTATACGGCGGTTTCGACATTTTAGCATCAATTTATCGGACTTAAATAATGTTAATTTCAGAATGAATTCAAAATATCAACACCCACAATTTATAACAAATCTACTTGAAACCATAGATTTATTTTTTTTTACTAGACTAACGACATATTTGGTTTTTTTATATTTTTTGTTTTTATAAAACTCTTTTGAAGTATTACAAATTTTAAGTATAAAAACATTAATTACACAGATGTAAAGATGCTGTCAAATAACTGTATTGTTTTTAATACATTGTACAGTAATCATGTTTACAACTCTTTTAATGTTGATATAAGTTGATTGACAAGTGTCACACCTTGTTAATTTCAATCAATACCGGCAGTAATCTTTTGATGTAAAACTGGATCAATCTATTCGGTGATTGACATCTAACATGGTTCACTGACTTACCTGTCAGCAAATTTGTCGTGTGGTTTTTAGAGGTGAATTTTACATGAAAATAAATTTTCTGGACCGGACAGTACCACCGATGTTCGGAATACAGAGGGGCCGGTTTTTAGAGGAACATTTTACTTAAATATATAGGGGAATATTCCGGACAAAAACTAAATGTTCGGTTTTCAGAGGAATCCGGTTTGAAGAGAGGCCGGTTTTGGGGAGTTCCACTGTACATATATAAGTCACTTACTTTTTACATTTTTCACAACTATACATGTTTAATACACATCTAAGTCACTTACTTTTTACATTTTTCACAACTATACATGTTGTCACCTTTCAATTCGTCGGCTGAGAAGAAAGCTGCCAAACAATCCTGTAATGTTATAGCTGGTCCAACAAACCAACTGTAAAATAATACAATATTAGGATTGTTGAGAATGAACATGATTTATATAAATGTCTGTGAAATACTGAGATTTCAAAGTGAAAAAACACCTGGAATTTCAGCCAGTGAAATAACAACATAGATGAGCTTGACACAGTACCAACATCATCACAATCGAAAATAACATTGAGCGAACGACAATAAAAAGACAAATCCCTTCTTGTTATGTTATCAAAGACAACTCCTTTGATAGGGATTTTGTTTTGGCATTACATTATCAAACATAGCTTTGAATACCCCAAGAATCTTAATTCATAACAAGATTAATGACTAAAAACATTTTCATCCAGGTTAAAATCTACATAGCATTGAATACCCTAAGAATCTTAATTCATAACAAGGTTAATGGCTAACCTTTTCATCCAGGTTAAAATCCAGGTCATCCACGTTTGATGGGCCTCCCCACAAGTCCCTCCTTTGATAGGACTGCCCTGGGCATTTGAATGTAAGACATACAAGTGGTCTTTACTTGGTATGGGTAGGGATAAGTCCTGGAAAGTTTCTTTTGTTGTCGAAATCTGAAAAAAAACAAAAAAAACAACTAACTAAATGATCTATACTTGTGACCTATTTCTCCTTTGTACATACAAGCTAATACAAAATAAATGGCTTTATCATTTAAATATTTCACAATATGGTAAACAATTTTGGATATTCACCAATTCTGAGAATTAGAACTGCTTTATCATACTGAACAAACATTTTTAGAGGGGGCCACCTTGGTCATGATCGTATGGTAGTTAGATTTACAATTACCTATGCAATCAGTGCCTATCACCACTGAAGATGTGAGCTCGAACCCTGTTCATGGCAAGGTGTACTCGATACAACATTATGTGATAAAGTTTGTCAGTAACTTGCGACAGGTCAGTGGTTTTCTCTGGGTACTCCAGTTTCCTCTACGATATAACTGAAATATCGCTGAAAGTGGTGTTAAACAGCATAACACCCCTAACCCTAAATTTTAGATTTTTACATGTAAAAATGTATATCTTTTTTGCTTTGTTTTATTCAAATCCAATGAACTGTAAAAGATATTTCTTAAACAAAATAGAGAGTTGTGACTTTTTTGTTTTCTGTTTAATCACGGTTTTTTATGTACATGTATATATATTTAATTCTGTCCTCCAATCAGTGTGAAATTCCACGGACACCTCATTCAACCATAGACTATAGACAAAATATCAATTTTAATTCTGTAAGATCAATGGGAGGAAAATATGTAGCAGTCACTCTCACATAAGACCATACTTTTTGCAATGAAAAAGTAGCCTTATATGAGGAGTGGTCTCTCTTAAGGGGGACAATTTAGTAGTATTATACTATCTAAATCCATCTGAAATCTGGCCTGAAAAAAGGGGGGCCTTTAGTGTGAATGGCCTTATAAGATGAGGTCTACTGTAGTGTTAATGAGAGGAACCAAGAGGAGGATTATACAGATATTAAGTAATATTTATACCATGGTTTTCCCAGATTTCAGTTTCAATTGTTTAACGGTTTAACTCAGAAAACTGTGGCATAAATAATTTGTAACGTGAAGCCATGCAATATTATTTCTAGGTCATTGATTATTGCACGACTTTCTGAGAGTACCGGTAATAAAAAATTACAGCCTGGTTTAAAGTGTGCAATACCTTGTATCTGCAGTTATCATTTCATAGTTCTTAGCTGTTGCTTACATTCTGGAGGAAAAGGAAAAGAATGCATTCATGTTACAACTATATTTACCCTTTCACAGGTTAAACATTGTACAGAACTCAGTATTCTACCATCAAAGATATCTGAGATCACGCTTTGGTATTGCTGGTCTTTACGTCTACCTATAAAATAAGTACAAAATATCAAATATTATTGTTTTTATCATTCACATTGGGAAGCATAATCAGATTGTATACCGGTACTACTATGACAGCGTGGGAAACGTTTTTTCTCTCTCTTAGCTCGCCATTTTGGCTAGTTGCTTCAAAATTGTACTCGCCAAATTAGAATTGCACTTGCCAAGTTTGGACAGTGGGTAGATATTTTTACTTGTCAATATACCGCCGAAATAACTGTTTAGAACATCAAAATTAATTAATCCGACCCTGACTCGAAAATTACGATTTTTTTAACATTTACCTTTTTAGCATGTCCACCCAAGCCCAATTTTATTTGATATCATCAAGTTTTAGTCTACTGAATCCATATTTAAGATAATCTAAATTGCTTGCATTGAACTTTGGGAGGTATATATTAATTTTATTTGATCACGGTTCCGAAAAGGACGCCATCTCTTAGCGTTTTTTATCAATAAAAGAAATCAATATGGCGGACGTGAAACATTGCACCGCTAGTCCATCAACGATTTTGAAGGATTTCTTCACATCTGTTATTGTTGAATCAAAAATTTTACGGAATCATTGACTGAGAAACTAGAGAAAAAGAGATGTTTCACATCCAAATGAAACTCAAACCCGAACTTGCACGTGCCTCCATGACGACGTCAGATGTAAACAATCAATGGTGTAGTAATTTCCAACAGCAAATAATCTAACACAAATAAAATTCACAACGAAAAATTCAACTATATTAAATTTTGGTGTGATTTAAATATAATAATAAGAATTGAATGCATTCTTTTGAAGTTTCATTGGGGTATGAAAGCATTGATCGAACTACATTTTCAACATGAAGCACTACCGCATTTCATTGAAAATGTACTTCGGTCAACACTTTCATACCCCAATGAAACTTCAAAAGAATGCATTCAATTCTTAAGTAAAACAAGTCTGCTGGTAGAAATGTCGCTCCACTAGGACATAATCCCATGCCAACCAATCTTTACTCTTGCTCCTGAATTAGCTCAGTAGAGAAGCAGCAAATACCAGTTTTACAGTGTTTAGTTTGACCTGGCCCACGATCTACCGCACTAAAGTCATTTTCATGTAGCTACAAGAGTGATATGTACTATAATGGAGTACAGTACAGTCAGAGACATAGCGTGATAAATCACTGTGATAGGCGTATGGATACAGTCAAACCTGCCCAAGAGGTCACCTCTATTAAGCAGTCACCTGTCTTAAAAGTTCACCCCCTTCCTGTCCCATCATATAACTTTTCATATAAATCGAACCACTTTTAAGAGGTTACCTGTCTTGAAAGGCCACTTTTTATTTGTCCCAAGGGTGACCTCTTAATACAGGTTTGACTGTATATCATTTGTACTATGAAATATATCTTAAAAATTTCTCTTACATTTAGAGTGTTACTTACTATCACCCAAATGGAATATCATAATAAGTAAATAGATTAAACAGATCAAAAGATATATCAGTATCGCTTAGAAGAGTGATAAGTCTATCACAGTGATTTATCATGCTTCATGTCTCTGACTGTACTATATAAAAACTGTGTAGTCATTCGTAGAGAGAAATGAAAATTATTAAATTTAAAACTTTGCTTTATTACAGCAACTTATTTTAATCTAATTCATAAGAATTAAATAAACAAAAAGCAAAATGACATTTTATATTAAGCTTTTTGTACATAATCACAAGATAAACTGGTTCCCTAAAGATTAATACACTAGTATTGATGCAAAAAAAAATAGTTCTTAAAAAAAAATCATTAACCAATATCTTTACCTCTTTTCTGTACAGAAGTCATTTTCGGTAGCGGTGTATCTCCATCAACCGTGTGTTGTACTCGTGATTTTCTCACATCCTGGCATTTATCGCCACCATTTTCAACATCCTCATTTCTGCCCAAAGCTATTTTTTCATTTGTAGTATCTTTTTTTTCCTTCTCAGATTTCTGAGGAGGAGCAGATTCTGAACATGATTCATTATTTTTTCTGCTTCTTATCTTTGGACTAGTTTTAATTCTACTAGCATTATTACTTGTGTCAGTATTGTCCATGCCTGAGGTATTTTCATTGGATGATGAGTTATGTCCGTTGCCATTAGCAATAGAATCAGATGTCTCATAGAACTCATCTGATTGGCTACTACTGGAAGAGTCCACTGACACTTGTCTATCATGACCAATGAAAGAAGTTCTTGTAGGAATTCTTTCCTCCTGGTCACTAGAAAGCTCCTTATCATCGTCTTGTTCTACGGTTTCTTCTTCGTTGAAAGCAAGAGGTTGTTTTAACTCTTCATGAATTTGATCCATGAAACATCTCAAAAATTCTTGTGCGTCCTGAAGTTATAAATAAACAAAACTGAATGGTGGATCTGTGCATAGAATATGTTACTATGTACAGGTTTGGTTTGGTTTATGGTGTTTAATGCCACATTCAGCAATATTTCAGTTTATTTATATCATGGTGGTCAGTTTTATTAGTGTAGGAAACAGGAGTACCTGGAGAAAACCATCGACCTGTCGCAAGTCACTTACAAACTTTATCACATAATGTTGTACACCTCGCCCTGATCAAGATTCGAACTCACAACATCAGTGGTGATAGACACTGATTGCATAGGTAGTTGTAAATCCAACTAACATACAATCACAACCACGACTGCCCCTATAGCACATGTACATATTAATATGAGATAACACAATAAGTGTGGATACATTATCCTGATTCAGAGCCAGCCAATCTTTGCTCTTACTTCATAATGCTGCATGCTTAGCAGAGAAGCAACAAATAACAGTTTTATAGTCTTTGGTTTGACCCAAGACCAAAAATAAAACATTGTTTGCTTCCCCTCCCACAACCGACTCGGTAAAAACACTGCGGCCCAAACAAATTTTGGCCGTTGCTGTTCAGAATTTTTTTTTATTGGTTTTTGGTGAAAACCCTTGCGATGCTGGTGTGAAGGAATGCTTTAAATCATGGCATTTTTGTACTGAAGCGTCCATATGATTCAGAATCATAATTTCGGAACATCTCGGAATAGATTTTTCATGTATTATGGTACATCCAGTAGTGCCCCAGTTAGTTACAGAAAAATGGCATGCCACACGATTTGTGTGTTGGCTCGGGTGCTGAAGATATAATCACGCAGAACTAATTGATGTGTATCATCAAAACCACAAGAACAGACAAATATATTAATAACGAAACTAACTGACATATTAAATAAATGGTGCAGTTGATTAAACAATCGACTTAGGTATACCAACTAAAAATATTATTTAATAAAAACAAACAAAACAAAAAGCAAAAAACAAAACACCAAAAAATAAATAATAAAATAATACCCCCCAAAAAAAATTTAAAACTAAACAAAACAACAAAACTAAATATACAAACAGAACTTGTCTCTTCAATGGAAAACAAGGGGGGAGATAACTGAAGAAAAATATATATCTATATAAATATTATTACTAAAACGAAATAAAGGGTGGTCCTCTGATGAAGGTTTCCCTGGAATAAATTATAATTCCGAAACAACCCGAAACATTCTACACGTAGAACGTTGTCAATGTAAGGCCAGATAAACAAAGATATTTTTAATGTTGGCCCAATAGGGGCCTCAAATCCACAATCTACCACACTCAAGGCAAGAATGCTAACTAATTTTAAACAATTTTATAGTCTACCTATCACCCTTGAGGAGAGCATGCTAACCATTACACCACAGATGCGGTCTCACTTCAATCTAAGGTGGCTAAATGCATGGTTACTCTGATAGACATTTTTGCATACCAACACAAATCAAAATTCTGGTTATAAATATAACAATTATATTTGTTTATTGCTAAAACAACAGGTCACATTCTGATTTAGAAATGTAAAATCCTTGATTGATGTCAACAAACCATTTTACCCTTAAGACCATACCTGTTGAGCATATCCTCTAAACATAGGGTGTACTATCTTGATACCATTTACCACTCCACTAGGAATGGTGTAGCTTGGCCTGAAAAAATCAAACAAATTGTTGACGACTTTGGCGTCATATGAAGACTTCCAGTCTAAAATGTAAAGATCAGACATTTTTTTGGCATATACTTCAATTTTGGTGAAATTTAACTAAAATAAGTTTGCAAAGTAGGCAGTTTAATTATTTTTGTGCATTGTTGTAAATATGACATGCAGGATTTCATGTTTTAAAGATGCCAGATCCTTCCAGCTGGACCCATTAGTTATGACTTGTAGATTGAAAATTTTACGTAGAATAGTAACCAATCAAATCCGACGATACAAACAAATTGCATTAGAATAGATTATTCATCAATCACGAACTAATACTTAGGCTGAGCTTTATCACTCATACAGTTATATAATTATCAATTTATTATTCATATATTTTTCTTTCCCCCCCACTCCCACATTTCAGAGAAATAATATGATAATAGGTGTTACCCAACTTGGGACGAAGTCCAATATTTTTTTTTAAACAATATCAACTCAGATATAAATTTTTGTATATGGATCTATAATTTGTTTTCAAAGTAGACTGGGGGACAGATCCAGACTTTCTCAAAAGAGGGGGCAAATAGGGGGACCCAAACCCAACGTCTCAATTTCATAGAAAATATTATTTCGGACAGGGGGGGGGGAAAGAAATTCCAACAGTGACTACAGAAAGTTCTCATTCTTCCCACACACCATCAGGGATTGGAACTCACTTAGACTAGATATTGTATCCGCCGGATCACTTACGACTTACAAGGTGAAAGTGGCTGCCATGAATGATTAGATGCAAACAAGTGTAAATAGTTTTTAACTGTATATACTACTGCCACCTGGCAGTATTTTATAAATTTGGAACTGTGCATGCTTTTGACATGGCATAACAATCAACAAGTTGATGGTGGCCATTATGAGGCAGAAGCAGAAATGAAACTCTGTTTAACGATATTGTCAGTCCCATGGTATATGCTTAATGGGCTAGAACACACTGCGATTTTGAGTCATTTTCTAACATTCATAACCGGAAGTAGTTCCAGAGTTTCAACTATACATACAACATTTTAATTAACGAGTTAGGTAACACCTATTATCATATTATGTACAGTTTAACCTGTCTTCACCTAACCTCCTTGGGAACAACTATTGTGTTCAGTATAGACAGTTTATCAGTTTATACAGGTTAAATTAAGAAGGATTTGTTTTATTTAAGGGGCTGCCATGGTCGTGATCGTATGGTAGTTGGATTTATAACTACCTATGCAATCAGTGCCTATCACCACTAACGTTGTGAGTTCGAACCACGCTCTGTCAAGGGTTACTCGATACAACATTATGTGATAAAGTTTGTCAGTAACTTGCGACAGGTCAGTGGTTTTCTCCGGGTACTCTGGTTTCCTCCATCAATAAGAATGATCGCCACAATATAACTGAAATATTGTTGAAAGTGGCATTAAACACCATAAACAAACCAATGAACCTATTCATGGCTTAGTTTAGACAAGTTTCACTGTGTTAATCCAGATTGTTTTATTTTTTTTAAATACCTTCTTCTGCTCCATAGTTCAGACACTAGTTTCTGATACTGCCTAGACAACATGGGACTCTTCTCTGGTTTTATAAATCCTTGACAGTCCAAGAAAAATCTGGTCAATGGGGGGCTTCAAGAAGAAATGTACAATATGTGGAATTAAATAGACAAAAAAAATCCTACAATTTCTTAAGTTCACAACTTATTCAAATATTCAGTCTTTTATTGTTAAATTATGCAATTATTGCACTTCATTGAGTGTGATATGACGTGTTTTGGACCACTGAAGAGCAATATTGACCAAGGCAAAATTAAGTGCTGTAATTGTTTTATTGCATTTTATAACATACCAAGTTTTTTTGTGTACCTGAATCGATTTTTAGAGATTGCTAGTTGTTTGTTTTTTCAAATTCAAAAGCACCTGAGCTGATCCATTTAATATCATAGAACACTTGTACTAATTCTGTGTGTAGAAATTCATATTTGCATTCTGCTGCATTTGTAAAACTTCTGTTGCACTTTTTGTTTGTGTGACGTCATTGCCTCCAACATACAAAACGATTGGCTGGTAAATTTTTAAAATGTAACTGGGATTTTGCCCACAGCTAAAATAGATCAGATACCGTGCAATATGACGATTAATCACAACAAACGAATACTATGGTTTTATAATACTGTATAAAACTATAAATGTAATGATATCTAAAATTCAGCAGTAGTTCAAATCTGAGTCACAAGTTACGCTGTTCCATGAAGTCACAACTCATACTTAAGTCCTGACTTCAACAACAGTATTGTCTGAGTAATTCAGTATACTGTAGGAATGATTATCCTGATTCTAAGCCAACCAGTTTTTGCTCTTACTCCTTAATACTGCATGCTTCACAGAGAAGCAACAAATACCAATACAGTGACATCTTCGGCCAGGGCTTGAACCAACAGTCTACAGCACTAGAGGCAAGAATGCTAACCATTCTAACATGACCTCCTTCTTTCGCTTTGTTAACAAACGAGTGAGTTATCCATTCAGTATAATCTCATTAGCACATGTGCCATTGAATGTGACTGACTTTTCCATTGGCAGCATAAATTGTGTGCGACATTCTTCCAATCAAAGTATACTATCGTATTTGTACTCTTAGACATATCAGAATCGAAATAAATCATGGAAGCCAGAATGTGTTTTGAGGTTTAACATGGATTGGCGGATATTAGTAAATATTATCCCTCGCTTCTGGCTCGGGATAAAATACTAATATCTGCCAACCCATGTTAAAACTCCCAACACATTTTAGCTTCCATGATTTATTTCTTAATTATACCATCGATGTGATTATGTGTAGGACGTTATCACTTAATACAAATGAAAGTAGTGTTAAACATAAAAGCTACAAACAGCCAAACTGCGTATGCTGTCACCTCTATTAAGCAGTCACCTGTATTAAAAGGTCACATTTTTCTTGTTATGTCATAGAAGATTTCATAAGAATTCAACCTCTTTTAAGAGGTCACCTGTCTTATAAGGCCATTTTTCTTTGTTCCAAGGGTGACCAGGTTGGACTGTACATTATACTTACCAGTTTGATAAGGCTTGTAGAGCTGAATTTAAGTAACATGTATTTCCTAAATTCTTTAATCCAGTTAAACCTGAAAAAAACAAATGAATTCTTTATATTATTTATTTCTAACATGCATAATGAATACAATAAACTCTTTTTGGTATGAGGGAGAAACATCAGTAGCATTTTACTATTTCAGTGCTTTTGAAATCTGGGCCAATAAGAGGGTGGTGTTTGGTGGTAGTAATCTTATAAGAGGGGAACTATTGAATCTCTGTTTCACAGGGTTCAACATTTAACACCAGAATATTGGTCCATTACACAACAGACTCTATCATTTATACTATTAAATTATGACATAATGATCTACTACAGACAAACAATTGTAACTTCATTGGTGGTATAATGATTAGCGTGCTCGCCTCGAGTGTGGTAGATCGTGGGTTCGAGCCCTGATCAGGTCAAACCAATGACTATAAAATTGGTATTTGTTGCTTTTCCGCTAAGCATGCAGCATTAAGGTAATAAGGTTGGCTCGGAATCAGGATATTGTGTCCAAGTGGGGTGACATGCCTATCTGCAGCCTGTTGTTTCAGTGAGCTAGCACTATAAATATCCAACTTAGCGTGTTGGTCTAGCACAAAGCCGATCTCATCATCATCTCATTGAATATTAACTAGTTTTATTAACTGAAAAATTGCTGAATTGGCATTAAGCAACAATCACTAACTCACTTACTCCAGTTGTTTTTAGGAGGGCTCATGTCTTATTTACGTTATCTGTGTTTGTTTGGTTCGTCTTTACCTCCAGTTGTTTTTAGGAGGGCTCATGTCTTATTTATGTTATTTGTGTTCGTCTTTACCTCCAGTTGTTTTTAGGAGGGCTCATGTCTTATTTATGTTATTTGTGTTTGTTGCGTATAGTGATGTTCAACATATATTGTGTTGGTTTTTGTTGTTGTTGTTTGTCTTCGTCTTGTATACCCTATGTTGCCAGTTTTTCTGAATTGTCAATCTTTGATTGCTCCTTCGGTATTCTCTAACAATTATTCATCTACTACAGATTTATATACAATTGTAATATTACCTTTAGGTTTAACAGTTTCTCCTTCTTCGTCAGATTCAGAGTCGTCTCCCCCTGATAAACTCCTTTGTGGAGAACTGTTAGCTGAGTTACATTCCAACTTGTTTATTTCTACCTTCTTCTTCTTTACAGCTAGTGCACAAGCAGAATTCTCCGGAATACTGAATTAATAAATGTAGTAAACACAAATTATCACAGAATTCTCAGGAATACTGAATTAATAAATGTAGTAAACACAAATTATCACATCACATAAAACAAGAGGCTTACATTAGCCTGTATTGCTCATCTCCTAAGAAAGATTTATTGATATTTAACGCCACTTTCAACAATATTTCAGTTATAATGTGGTGGTCAGTTTTATTTATGGAGGAAACATAAGGTCAAACCTGCTTTCGAGTCCACCTCTATTTAGCATTTAATTGTTTTATGTTACCCTAAATTTCAATTCCCTGTGCAGTACATTTTATATCTATTAAACCTGTATTAAGTGACCTCATTTCATATTTCATTGTTCCCTTGGAAGGTCACATAAGACAGATTTGACTGTACAACATTACAACAGGTAAAGAAGGGGAGATAACCATACTCCTCCAGGATATTTTTCAATGTCAGCATTTACTTACATAAAACTAGGAATATTTTTCTCAGGATAAACTTCAGTTTCACATGAATAACACCAGAGTCTCATGGAACTTAAATTTATAGTCAAACTGTGACCTCTTTCCTGCGAAATTAAAATTGAAGAATGAATTAATTAAAGCATCAACTGATATTAAAATATTAACTAGAATTTAATATACAGTCTACAACAGGAAGTTTTAAATGTCTGACTTTTGTTTGAACCGTTGTAAAAAAATTTGTAAATTGTATCTGTTTACATGTACAATCAATGTTAATGTTCTTCTTAAACTTTTTAGCTTTAGTATTTTTTAAACTAAAACTACAAAAGGTGAAATATAAGAAATATGTAAGTGCATAAATATCTTAAATCATGATTATCTCCCTTCACATCTTAAGTCTTGATTATCTCAATTTCCATTTAAACCTAAGGACATTGATTGATTGGTGTTTAATGCCAACTTTAGCAATATTTCAGCTATATCGTGGCATGGAAAATCAGGATACCATGTATACTGTGGGTAGCAAACCTCAGCATGACTTGAACTGTGGTCTTTAGCAGATTCTCCACAACCAACATGTTGACAAGCTCCAACCAAACATAACCAAAGATTTGACACTTTTATACCACATGTATGACATTCTTGAGGAGACTGCAAATACAAAACAATGTGTAATTATATACATGTATACTGTACATTGATAATTCCTTAAGTGGCCATCATGGTCATGATCGTATGGTAGTTGGATTTACAACTACCTTTGCAATCAGTGCCTATCATCACTGAAGATGTGAGTTTGAATCCCGCTCAGGTGAGGTGTACTCGATACAACATCATCTGATAAAGTTTGTAAGTGATCATTTTTCTCTTGGCACTCCGGTTTCCTCAACCAGTAAAACTGACCACCGCGATATAACTAAAATATTGTTTAAAGTGCCATTAAACACCATAAGGCCAAAAAAAAATATGTGTGTTTCCGATTGACAGACCGACCCTAAAATTTTACCGTCGACCCTAACATATTTTATGCCAAAAAAAATAATAGATCGGAAAAATCTGGAAATTCGTCTCCATTTCCGTGTTTGTTTCCGACTTCAACAATACTGCCAATAGACGCTTGACTGTTGCGATATTGACGCTTTCTGATAAGCGTTTAATTGAAACGGATTTATTAAAGACCGGTTTCCTGTTTGAATTTTTTCAGGTGTAGAAATAAAGAATGGAGAATACACACAAGTGATGACAAAAACATTGTACTGCATGTCAAATTTTTAATAAGCTGTAGTAAGAAAGAAAGAAACAAGTTTGTGTGATTTTAGAGGAAGGAGCATACATGTACTTGTAGGTTTAAAAAAATAAAAAAAAAATTAAAATCCCTACCTACCGACCCTAATTTTGAAGACCATGCAATCGGAAACACATATTTTTTTTTTTTGGTCTAACCCTAACCCTATAATTCTCTAAAATGTAACACTATTAGTACTTAACATTAAACTTTAAAAGAATAACATGGAGTGATTGATTGTTGCTTAACACCAAATCAGTAATGTTTTCATCTATATCATTGTGAAAACAAGCTACATTATGTACTTTAGATGAGATAATGATGATGTCCGTTTTGGTTTAGACCAACACATTTTACTTATATAATATATGATAATGAAATATAACCCATGTTCCCGTGGAATCTATAATTAATCATCTATTTAAGTATAGACATTGTCAATACAGATATTATACACACAGCAACAAATAACAATAAAAGGCCGTTGGCCACTGGTCCCCCGATGCCAAGGTTACCGTACATCGTAAGATTAAATTTTGAAACTACTGTAAACTAGAGGGTCAGGGGAGCCTGTATCACTCATAATTCTGAAAGGGGACCATCCAAGGACCATTTTGAAGTAAAAAAAGGGGAGTAACTCTGGTTAGATTTGTCGAAAAATCATCATTATCGAACTTGACCTAGATATTCATGAGATACACTTACATACCAAACCTAGTTTCAATCTGACTATTTGTTCCCAAGTTATCATCTGGAAACCAAATATTTAGCAATTTTGAGGTATAAAAAGGGGCACAACTCTAGTAAAAATAGTCGAAAAATTGTCATTATCGAACTTGACCTAGATATTCATAAGATACACTTACATACCAAACCTAGCTTCAATCTGACTTTTCATTCACAAGTTAACATCTGGAAACCAAAAAGCACACGGACGGACGACACCCATTTCTATAGTCCCCTTCGACGAAGCGTCGGGGGACAAATATATATAAAAATGATCATCCGTCGATAACTTGTAGGAGATTCAAAATGTGAATAAAATATTATCAGACCTTTTGGAATAAACATAATAGACAAGATAGAAAACAATTGTCATAGAGAATAGAAATTATCTATCTGATTTGCTAATAAAACTATTATATATACCTTGCTTTTAATCCTGAGCTCTTCCCATGTAACACTATCTACAGAAGTCACATGAGGACATTTAGATATTTTTCCAGCCATGTTTCTAGAATAAAAACATCTAAGATTACAAATAAATTCCGCATTTGTTACACCTAATGGTTTTGGTTATATGTAAAAATTGTGCAATGCGTATGGAATTATATTTAACGGACAGAAACCAATTGTATAAAAATAATGAATGAATGATGGACAATGCCATACATTTGTACATACACAGTTCAGTTTTAAAATTTTGCAGTTGTATTAAAAACTAGAGGCTCACCTGAATCTGCATCACTAAACTGACTATTTATGCATATTTTGAGTTCAATCAATTACGTAGTTTCTTATCATTTTTTTAATTTATTTTTTCCATATGGTTGCAGAGGAAGAAAGGACCATTCAATGGCAATGATTATTTGCAAATCAAGGTGCCCTAAGGACCAGATCTAGAGTAATCACATATTAATTACAAAATATACAAATGTGCACAAAGAATTGAATTCCTTCCACAAGAATCTATATAAAAACATTGTCCTGGGGTGGTGACTATCTTCTATTTCTGATCCCTAAAAAAATATTTGGTTAGTCATAAATGAAACATTTATACTGTAATAATTCTGTAACAAAAACATTACACATGTGACATGTTTTTAAAAAAAAATAAGGTATTTGAATTTTCAGCTTCTGAAACAAACAACATAATTGGCCTATAGCTACAAATGTACCAGCCATCTTGAATTAACCAATGAAACAAAAATCAAAAATAATGCTCAGGACCACCCAAGTAAGATTTCTAATTTATGGTTACATGTACATCAGGAAGAGAGGCAATGGAAGTAGAAGGCAACATACTACCAGTTGACCTAAGAATAGAAGAAATAGCAGTAAAAGAAATTGCCAAGATCCAGTCAAAAACATTGCTGAACCAGTAAAATAACAATTGGAGGAATATCTCAGCAGTGATGATATATATGAACAACAAGAATCACCATTTGGGAAGGCAATGAACCAAGCAGTAGACATGTTCAAAGCAACAACAGTAGACATTAAACTCATAGACTCTATGAGATAGAGCCAGAAGTCACATACATGTACAAGGCAGAGGTGGATGTCATGATAATGAGAGCGCCGAGCTACTGGAGCTGATTAGGTAGCTCAAAAAACAGAACAGCTGAACAGACTGAGGAAAGCAAAGAGGTGATAAAAGATCTTATTGGAGACCCAACAGACACCACAATAGTCGCCTTTACAAATGATTCATGTCAGGGTAACCCTGGACCATGGGGATCTGGAGTAGTGCTATATCCAGGTAACAACGAAGCAATCAGCCTCAAGAGACCGGTAGCGCAAAGAGGATCCATACTGCTGGCAGAGTTTGTGGCAATACTCATGGTGTTAGAACACTGCATTATGCCATAGCTGCATTAAAGGATGGGTTCACTGATATCAAGATCTTGTCAGACAGCCAAACTGCAGTAGGTATCCTGACTCTCAATTGGAAGTCTTCAAACTATGTTGACACGATCTCCGAAATTAAGGAAAATATAGGGACATTCCAGATGAGATACGGAATGCGAACAACCTTATCTTGGATCCCAGTCCTTGCTCATATAGTCGGGAACGAGATAGCGGACCAACTGGCAAAGGAAGCAGCAAAAGAGTCAATGTCCCTAAATGAACAGTATAATGTCATCACCATGTCAGATGTCAAACCAGGGGCTGCTCTGGCTCCAAAAATGTTGGCACCAGAAAAATCGCCAGGTATCAAATTCTGTCGCCAGTTCCAAAAAGTTGGAGCCAGAAAATTTAGATGCCATAACTTGTTCGTACAAAATCGTTCTTTGTCAAGCATGCAAATTTTATCACTCATGACGCCAGATTTGAAGTCATGATACTGTTGTTCTATTACTGGTTACATGTCAAAAGGGTAAATTGTTATGTTTATTATGATCTTTTCTGTTATACTGCGACGTTTTGTTTACTTTGGGGGCATTTTCATGATGAAAATGAAACAAACCTTTAGGATTAGGATACATCATGTACATACGCGGGTGTATTTGTTTGGTTGAAATTCTGATAAAAGGATTGTAATTTGTAAATTGAAAAGATAAATGATGAAGATGACAATGGTGGATGCAAAATGATGATAATAACTCATGTGGTTCTGGTGAGCTAGAAAATTTGCAACAACAAAAACGAATTGGAACAGAGCCAAGTAAAAAGAAACAAGTAGCTATATAACAAGAATAGCTAGCGACGATACATCAATGGGAGATAACTCCAGGATTTAACATTTTTTTGTTTCCATTTTAGCGCGAAAATAAACGGTCTCGGATGGCATCGTTCTACAGGGTTTTATATGAAAATGGTAAAAGATACTTTTCCGAAAGTTCGATATGAATATTCATTAGACATTTCTACGACTGTATATTTGCATTTCCAGAAAATCATCAAAGTTTTTGGGGTTCTGAAAAGGGATTTGAAAATTAAAATTAGACATTAACATATGAAATTGGTCATATACACGATTCTTATAGTGTATTTAATGTAGATTTATGTATTTACTAGAAACCAAACCCATAAAATTGAGGGAAAATAATTGTATTCATAGTGACATTAATTTTTTTTAAATGATGCACCCCTTTTTCATATAAGAGTTGTTGCCCTTTGTAGAACTCTTCAATCCTTTGAAAAGTTTGTCAACATCAGAATTTTCAATTTATCCAGTTTATTGAGTTACTGTTTGAAGTGTTTCATTGATTAGTTGATTACCCATTTATAATTGAAGGGAAATAAAAATATAGTAGCAATTTAAATGCTGTAGTCGGTAAAAGATAGGGGAAAAAAAGGGGGGGGGGGTTCAACATCACATGAAACTCCCATGCACCACATGACGTCCATGTCACTATGAACTCTATTTTTTCTCAAGAGTCAAGTTTAAGGATTAATTTACTTTCAAATATATAATTGTTTTCACAATCAAATGTGTTTATTGAGCCCTGTTTAGAGGGACCCGATATCGGCCATTCGGCAATGGCATGTTCATATCAAATAGCCATAAAAATTATATTGAAGGTATCTGGTATCCCAAACTGCCAAAGATTAAAATTTCCCATACAACAATAGAGTTCAAATATTCCATATCCCAATAATACTTTTAGTCCTAGTATCCTCTGACCCTACATGCACACACCCCCCTTTTCGTATGATTAAAACACATGTTATATCCCATATTTGGACAGATCTCTGGGGTAAGACACTTTTTTCACATTTCATATGTATAAATTTGAAATTTGGAATTAAAAAAAATATATATTTCATGTAGATAATATTGTATTTTATTTTATTTCTGCTTGGACAAAGTTGGATCAAAATTTTATTGAAATCCGAAAATGTCCAAAACTTAAAATTTAGATTTCTCTGTCAATAATCATGATATTGGACGTTTTATTGAAGATTTGAAAATGTCTTGATAAACTAAAGGCTTTCAAATGCATATCATTTTTTTAAGTTTTACTTATTTTGAAAAAATCATGTATCGTCCCTAGAATAGCATCCAGTTTCTTTATCTATTGTCGACCAGATGTTTTATATGTCAACATCAAGATCACAGAGAGAGAGAGTCAAGTGAATTGTTGGATGTTCATGAGGCTTCAATACTTCAAACATGAAATCATTTCACACACAACTTTCTCACTTTAAAATAAATTAAATAATGAAATATACTTCAAATTCAATTCTGAATTGTTTAACTTCTTGCATCCAGTTGCAAATGCTTGTTTTTCTATACCATCTAAATTCTATGAAAAATAATGAAAAATGTTTCTCTACTTCAGAACATTTTCATCTCCATAAATGGTAAAATCATGAACATTTTTGAAATGTCAAAATGTGATATGGATGTTTTATGAAATGTTGAACTAAATAATGAGTTGCTCAATAATATGATTTCACGTGGTTTCAAGATTCAACTTCTCCAATTAATTTGCACCAGCTCTAAATTGTTTTGACATATAACATATCTTGTATCGAGCATTTTACCTTTTCCAAGGGTCTTTCCTGGGCTGTATGCTACTTATCTCAAGTCATAGCGGAAATACAGCTAAGGGCAGATAACCCTGATTTTCGAGGTGCATTCGGCTGTTATCATGAGTGATTAATGAGGATAAAACTGAGTGCAAGTTGTAAAATAACAATACAGATGACTCAATTTCTCATTAATTGAAGATAAAAATCATAAAAGGAATTATTATTTTTTTGTTTTATTCGATGGTAAAGAATATTGAAACTGAATATTCGAACGCACCTTCACTTTGTTTTCGGAAGAAGGATGTCTCTAGATTTTACATTCTTTTCAAAATATCCTTCACATTGTAGCAGACAGCATGTCTTACAACACGGCTTTACACAGTGGCTACCACCACCAAGTTTTACGTTCATGGCAGCAGACATCTACAGCAATATCTGCTGAAAATCTCATTTATCCACTCTTTATCACGTAATTTTTTACGTTTCGATGATTTTTTGTTCACTTGACAGTTTGGTACACGTGTACGATAACGGTGTATCGTATGTTTTTTTAATTATCTTTTATAATACATATATTGTTTTAAAAATATTCATCAATTTATTGTCATCTTTAAAAACACCTAAAATAAAAACAAGTGTCGGTATACTATAAGTCAGCAAAACTTAATAACAAAAGGGTTAGGCCAAATTAGCCTTGAGGCTATACTAATATTTCACCCTTCTGTCTGTATCTGTATTTATACGTCGTAGAGTCAATGCTGGGCTATGAAACGACGGGGAGAGAGCGCAGTTAGTCGCTTGTGGGGCTGCTACTTGTAGCTAGTAGCCCTTTGAACTCCTCTGTGGTTTTTGCTGTTACAAGACTGTTTTCTAGGTGGTTCCAGTCAATGGCTGCTCTTATGAATAAGGAGTTTTTATGTTGTTCGGTGTTGGAATGTTCGACTACTACGGCGTGTGTGTTGTTGCTGACTTGTGAGTTTATAATGTTCGTGGTTTCACAGTCCTGGAATGTTTTAGCTCTGATGTGTCGCTTAGGTTTTTGGTGTCTTATATATTCATGAGGCGGAATCACTGGTATCTGCCCCTCAACCACTTTGTAAAAGAATATCAGATGCTGGTGTTGTCTCCTAGTTTGTAATAGTGGTAGATCTAAGTCTTCTAGCATTCTAGTCATGCTTCCTTCTTCTCGTGACTTATAATCTTTAGTAATAAAACGGGCACCCCTCCGTTGTAGATTTTCCAATTTGTTAATTTCATTTTTGTTATAC
>MJUT01049400.1:81019-91193 GCA_002080005.1 Gigantidas platifrons | reverse complement strand
GAGAACATGTTAATTTTCAATGAAATGATGATGAAGTCTGCTTTGTACTAGACCAACACGCTGAGTTGGATTTTTATAGTACTAGTTCACTGAAACAACAGTCCGTGGATAGACATGTCCCCACATTCGGACACATTATCCTGATTCCGAGCCAACCAGTCTTTTTCTCTTTCTCCATAATTCTGCGTGCTTAGTGGAGAAGCAACAAATACCAATTTTATAGTATTTGGTTTGACACAATCGAGGTCAAACCCATGATCTACTGCACTCGAGGCGAAAATTTAAAGGAAACATGTGAAGATTATATATGCCAAAAGACGACATGAAACATAAAAACATGAAACTTTGTGCTAAAAGTTCAGAAGGATAGGTCAACTAGAATTAAAGTTGTACTGAAACAATGGTGTCTACAGACCCATAACATAATATGACTGCAAAATGTTTACAGTATAAAAAGGAAGTTGTACAGCATAATATTTGGAGATGGAGGAATCAATGCGCAAACAACAAAGAAAAATTTTGACAAATTTTATTCTTGTTCTGACAACAAGTTATAATTATAATTTTATTATACAATTCTTTATCTATATCCTGTAATATCAGGAATTCCTTGTCTATAATGGACAAGACATGATGAAGAATAAAATTCACAACTCTCCTTTCTCACATCACATTATCAAGTAATTCACAATCATACAACATTCAAACGCTCCATTCATAGTCAGATTCTTGTACATTGTGTCCAGTTATTAATAATGTAGACACAAATTCATACACATCTATATTTCTATACAATGCTGCAAATTGAAAATTTAATAATGCTAAATTTATTTTCTTGACATATATACCTACTTTTCTATGAAATAATCACTGTTGTCAATGATTTATAAATTTTCCTTTTGATCACCTATTATCAAGCAATACCTCGGGTAGAAATTAATAAATTCTTAATTTTTTAAAGCTCTAATTTCATTCAACTATATTGATCTTAAACATCTTAATATAAATGAATTTACATCCAAAATTAAAAAACCCTTTGTAACCAATTTTAAACAGGAATGTCAAAAACTGCTTCTAATAATGAAACATGTCTACAATAAAGCTTAAATAATCTACACACAAAGAAGACAGTGAAAAACATCTTCAGTCCCAATATATAATATTGAAAATTACCTGTTTACTCTGAACAAAAAAAGACAATTCTTTATAGGTGTTGTTTAAACATATTTCAATGGATGACCTTTCTCATATTCTCATTTACAAATTTCATTCCTCATACAATTTTGTGGCTACATTGTGGCAAACATGTTTAATTGTGGAAGAAGTTGTAGTAACCACCAATAGAGACTTTGTCAAGTACCAGGCAACCTTTTTCACAAATCTTTAATAAAAAATATAAATTTTTTTACAGGTATAACACAGGGAGACAAAAATACATACTACCATATAAAAATGGTGATAATTAATTATTCAAATGAATGGCAGTGTAATATTTTGTACCGTGAAACCTGTCTAAACCAAAACCTCCCTGGCACCAACTTTTGTGGTCACAATAGACAGGTGTTCGGCTAATACAAGTTAAATTAACAAAGATTTCCTGCATTAGGACTTTATATAAAGTTCGGTTTGTACTGGATTTTGGTTTATACAGTTTTCACTGTATTACAATCTGGGTTTTTTTCGACACAGTTCTTTTAATGTGACGTTATGTAACAGAATGCCTGACCTTTACCCTTGAAAATTACATCTACACTTAAAATCTAATCAACGAAAAATATGATCAATTTATCTCTTTATCATGTTATGTAAGGGAGATAATTTAATTTATCTCGATGATCTCCCCTAACCTAGTTGGGTAACAACTGATAAAATAGTCTCATTTATCATCAAGAACCAAAAGAAAATTATTAACTTGTCTTCCTTACTGAGATTTGTTTAGGAAAATAACTTCCTAATGTTAATGTTTCTTACTAATACAACATACCACAATAATAATATTCAAAAATAAAAATGTCTTTCAGCACTTGAGATGCAGCCACCAATCAGATACAATCTATATATAACATAATAAGATTTTAATAATACAACAAAAAGGCTGGGCATGTTTTATATGAACAAAGATGGTTCTAAATGAAATATTACACATTCTTTAATGTATATATAATATACATGTATTTTACTTTGTTCAGTGATAGATTGTATATAAAGCTTTACCGGGTTTGTACATGTAACTGAAGCATGATAACACAATTCATTACTACTGCTGAAGAGTTTTATATATACCGGTATTGTATGAAAAGTATCTTTAATGTCAAAAATATGAAAATGAGTTTGTATAATTTAATAAATGTTAAATCAAGGTTTCATAAAACTGTGTCTTATTCTGACATTATTATATATATATATTACCAGATATTAAGATTTTAATTATAATAATAAAGAGAATTTTAAAAATATTTAACCAATTTATATGACCATGCTGAAATACTAATTTCTTTTTTAGCCAAGTGGCTGTACATAGACAGTAACTTGTGAGTTACGAATTGACGTGATTTCAATATTAAGTTATTCTATGCAGAAAAATCCAAAAATTAATCAACTATAGCAAGGCATATAGAACAGCAGCAATCAAATGTCAATATTAAAACTATGTAGATACATACTTGAAAAAAAAAACACCAAATAAACTGATGTTATCAATATTAAACTATTGTGACATGTCATTAGGAACACCACATGTCATTATGAACACCTCATGAATACCATAAAAAAATACAGTTTACTCCACTTCATCAATGGAATTGAATAAAAATTTCAATTTACCATATTTACTGAAATACAAGTCTGTGGACAAATGTTAGCTTGTGTAATCTCTTGACATTCAAACGCTTACATTTGAAGCATTTGTCAACAATACAAATATACAATAACATGTACAAAAGCAATGAAATAGGAACTATCATACATGTGTCTGGTGTGTAGTAATAATTTACACATACTCATGTGTATTAATAATTTACACATACTCATGTGTATTAATAATTTACACATACTCGTGTGTATTAATAATTTACGCATACTCGTGTGTATTAATAATTTACACATACTCGTGTGTATTAATAATTTACGCATACTCGTGTGTATTAATAATTTACACATACTCATGTGTACTATGTAGTAAACATTTCTTTAACATTATTTATAATAGTTAAACAAATCTGATTGAACTTTTCCATCAATGTCCTAAATATTACTTAGGAATTGTCATTGCCATTGTTCTCATACGAGATATTTTGGTATCAAGTTTTTAACAGCAGCTTTTAGCCAATCAGCATCAGTGTCTCAAATGTGACTTATAATTGGCCATCTTTTATCCAATCAGCATCAGTATCTCAAATGTGACTTGTTTTTGGCCATAAATCTGAAATAAAAATACCAATATAAATAAACAGGGATAAACAATGTTTGATTCAATTACATTCAGAAAAACAAAATACACAATAGGCATTGTATTTTGGTCTAAATGGAAGTCCTATGACAGTATGAATTGTATATATCATGCAATGATTCTATTTGAGCAGTCACATTGAATTGACTGGATAAATTTTTGCTATATATGGTCACTGACCAAGATATAATTTTTCTGGGTATGGTTATGGTGTTTAATGCCACTTTCAACAATATTTCAGTTATATTGTGGTGGTCAGGTTTATTGGTAGAAGAAACCAGAGTAAACCATCGACCTGCCGCAAGTCACTGACAAACTTTATCACATAATGTTGTACACCTTGCCCTGATTGAGATTTGAACTCATAACATCAGTGGTGACGGGCACTGATTGCATAGGTAGCTGTATATCCACTACGGCCCTTTTCACAAGTTTCTGAAGTTTTACTTACTTGTCGAGAACTTCCCAGAATGTTTGTATGTGAGCTCTGTCTAAATGTCTTTTGTTTCTGTCTAGATTTAGCACTGTAACGTTCCACTTCTTTATGTTGTTATCTAGTGGTAAGTCTCCCCACTTCAAATGAAAAGCTTTTACTGTAAAAACAAAAACATCTTTGAATTATTTGAAAGTTGCTGGAACAGATGAGTTGAAGATTTCTAATTGGGTATATTAATATTGATAAAGGTGTTTTTTGTTTTATTTTTAATAATTAGTTATTTACGAATAAAAAGTTACAATGTATTGAATTATAACAATTGTTCAATGGACTGAAGTTTACCTTTAAGTAGAATAAAATACTATTATAACAATTGTTTAACGGACTGAAGTTTACCTTTAAGTAGAATAAAATACTATTATAACAATTGTTTAATGGACTGAAGTTTACCTTTAAGTAGAATAAGATACTACAAGGGTGAGATACCATGACATTTTATGTCATTTTTAGTAATAATTTGATATTAAAACATAACAGATTCTATCTATATATAGTGGGTGTCGCTGAGGTCTAAATGTGATTACGTGAATGGTATCACGTCTTCAGGTCCCCTTTATATATGTTATAGTATTTGGCAAACAGTTTTAATTCACAAAATGAACAATTTTGTCCTGAAATAACTAGTTGTAGATTTTGTTGACATTTGGAGTGACTAAGAGATTGTTGTTTAACGCCAACTTAGCAATTTTTTCAGCTATATCATGGCGAGAACAAGTTAATTTTCAATGAGATGATGATGATGTCCGCTGTTTTTACTAGACCAACACGATTGGTTGGATTTTTATAGGGTAGCTAACTGAAGCAACAGTCCGCGGATAGACATATCACCCCTATCGAACACATTATCCAGATTCTTCTTAATGCGCGTGCTTAGCGGACAATCAATTGGTTTGACCCGATCGGGACTCAAACCCACAATCTACTGCACAAGAGGAGAACATGCTAACCATTGCACAACCGACACGGTTCCTGTATACATGTACATGTACAGTCAAATCCGCTTATTTGCATAGAGCAAATGTCAGAGGAAAATATCCGATAATCCCTGATATTCTTAAACCCGATTGACGTATTTTTATCAAAGGGAGATAATGCAGTCCTGCACATGACATGTTGTTTACATATATACACATGTACATTGTATTAGCAGTAAGTAAGAGATCACGTGATAGTTTAATTCTGTGATACAAAAAATGTAATGTGACAGACAACTTAAATAAAAAAAATTTAACACAGATCGTGTTTATAGATTTTTTTTAAATAAAAAGTTAAGAAGTTTTTGTTTCTACTGTAACTTTTACAAATTGCATATAAATAGATGACCTTACGATGAACTCTACCTTGTGATGATCCTGAAATATTTCCAAAACTTACAGAAAACTTTTATTTAAGTTGTTGACTCATATATATAAATCACAAATTTCACAACTCAATTTCATACCAAAAAGAAAAAAACACGCCATATCTAGAAAATATTAATTTTCTTACCTGTCAATGTCAATGTTATGTAAAATAAAAATGGCGGACATAAACAATGAAAAGGACGCTATGAACAATATTAGCATAAATACATGTAAGAAGATACCATAGGAATGAAATAATGACTTAATTTTATTTTTTAAACATATGATTATAGAATGAAATCACGTGAATCATTGAATATCATTTTCTAGTGGAAATAAAAACAAAATTGGCATGTCGAGATGACGAGAATTATACCTTGTACACGCTCAAGACTACGTGCAAAAGCGTGACATAATATGTACATTTTTTGTACATCAATCATTTCAAATAAATAAATATGAACAAACATTTTTATAAACTTCTTTATTGAATAAAAATACAATAGTGAATAATGAATTTGCTTTCAATATTTAGCCACCATGAGCCTCTAAATTTCCACTTCCTGTCAAAATATAGAAAAATATTCGATTATTACGATTCTTGCCAACTTTTTACCTGGATTTCCTCAACCATATACCCGATATATTCACCTATCCGATATGCAAATAAAGATGTTTTTTTTTAATAAATAACACAAGAAATGGTTTGGTGTTTTGCAAGCATATCCATTTATCCCTAATATTCTATTATACGATATTCGAATACGTGGAGTCTACTGTATATACATATATATTTGCATATCGGATAGGTGAATATATCGGGTATATGGTTGAGGAAATCCAGGTAAAAAGTTGGCAAGAATCGTAATAATCGAATATTTTTCTATATTTTGACAGGAAGTGGAAATTTAGAGGCTCATGGTGGCTAAATATTGAAAGCAAATTCATTATTCACTATTGTATTTTTATTCAATAAAGAAGTTTATAAAAATGTTTGTTCATATTTATTTATTTGAAATGATTGATGTACAAAAAATGTACATATTATGTCACGCTTTTGCACGTAGTCTTGAGCGTGTACAAGGTATAATTCTCGTCATCTCGACATGCCAATTTTGTTTTTATTTCCACTAGAAAATGATATTCAATGATTCACGTGATTTCATTCTATAATCATATGTTTAAAAAATAAAATTAAGTCATTATTTCATTCCTATGGTATCTTCTTACATGTATTTATGCTAATATTGTTCATAGCGTCCTTTTCATTGTTTATGTCCGCCATTTTTATTTTACATAACATTGACATTGACAGGTAAGAAAATTAATATTTTCTAGATATGGCGTGTTTTTTTCTTTTTGGTATGAAATTGAGTTGTGAAATTTGTGATTTATATATATGAGTCAACAACTTAAATAAAAGTTTTCTGTAAGTTTTGGAAATATTTCAGGATCATCACAAGGTAGAGTTCATCGTAAGGTCATCTATTTATATGCAATTTGTAAAAGTTACAGTAGAAACAAAAACTTCTTAACTTTTTATTTAAAAAAAATCTATAAACACGATCTGTGTTAAATTTTTTTTATTTAAGTTGTCTGTCACATTACATTTTTTGTATCACAGAATTAAACTATCACGTGATCTCTTACTTACCGCTAATACAATGTACATGTGTATATATGTAAACAACATGTCATGTGCAGGACTGCATTATCTCCCTTTGATAAAAATACGTCAATCGGGTTTAAGAATATCAGGGATTATCGGATATTTTCCTCTGACATTTGCTCTATGCAAATAAGCGGATTTGACTGTACCAGAAGTTGTATAGCATCCTATCTAAAAAATTACCCTAAGGTGCTTTACAACATAAAATACTAGATAAAAGTAGCAAAACATAAAAAAGTAACCCCTATGGATATACAAAAACAAATGTATATATAACAATGATAAAATTAAATTATAATAATATTGAATGTAGTTGTAGGAATACAACCATTCTTAATTTTTATAATTTACATGATGTGCACCAATTTTTGTTTTCTCTCAAATCTGTGTTATTTATGGTACTTATGTTATAGAATTTAAAAAAAAAAACATTGAACTTGATATTACTAATTAATGATTTTTTTCTGGTATTTTCAGCTGGTATGTTTGTGATGAACACATTTATATCAACAGACAAATATTTAGATGCCCAGTTTGAAGGATTTTCATCTAAATTAGACATTTTGATGTACTATGTAGCTCTGTCCAATAATTCAGATGCTAATAACACAAACTGTAAAAACTATGTAAGTAACAATAAATCCTATTGGATAATACAAAACTGCACATCAGAATGGTTACTATGNCCCTCAATAATTAAGGACATCAAGTATAATAATAAGAACTAGAACTGTGAGTTACCTCACTGAGTGATACCCCCGCTTGCAGATTAGTAGGAGTTGCGCTTACAAGAAAAATGCCCCTCCCCCTTTTCGTGAAAGTATAAGTTGAATTATCTCCCCTTTTAAATTTTGGACAGCAACCATATTCCTTCATGCACATCTGCAGGTAGTGTACTACAAGTGTGTAAAGTTTCATAAAAATCCAATAAGCCGTTTAGGAGGAGTTGCACTTACAAGGTACATGAACTGACGGACAGATGGACGGATGGACGGACGGACAGGGTGATTCCTATATATCCCCCCAAACTTTGTTTGCGGGGGGGTATAATAAATAATTAATTTACATTATAATTAGTGTACACAATTTTTACTTAGGAGAAATTTGAAACTTTATAATAATTTTTAAAATTTTGTCAAAGGCTTATACATTGTATCAGAATTTATACAGTGAAATATGTGTCTATAGCATCGTGAAAGAACCAAAATCCTGTATAAAGTCCTAACATAAGAAATCTTTTGTTTATGGTGTTTAATGCCACTTCCAACAATATTTCAGTTATATTGTGGCGGTCAGTTTTCTTGATGGAGGGAACCAGAGTACCCAGAGAAAACTACCGAGCTGTCGCAAGTCACTGACAAACTTTCTCACATAATGTATCGACTACACCTCACCATGAACGATCACGACCACGACGTCCCCAGAAATCCTTGTTAATTCAAACTGAATAAACCTAACACACATCTATTCCAAATACAAAAGTTGGTCAAAAGGAGGGTAGGTTTAAACAGGTTTCACTGTATATACATACAATATAATGTCCCAGAAGAATTTACAATAAGATTTACCAGTCATCTGTGGTAAGTTTAGAAGCACTATCTATAATTCTGTATGGTACAGTTAAACCTCCATTTTTTCGTCTTTGAATCAACACTTCATTGTCACGTTTTGCTCCCTGTGTTTTTTTATCGTCTGTTGAAACAAACCTAAAAACACAGACATTTAAAACTGATTAAAAAAACTGTAAATCAGTTTAATAATGTGTAATTTAATTTTGTAATTAAACTATGCATATTGATAAACAAGTCACATGATGAATATCGATTAAACTAGTCAAAAAAGATTACGCTAAATCAACTTTTCAGATCAATAAACTTTTTGGACATTTCCGACTTGATTCTAAAATTATGTTTTCACATTCTTTAAAATAGAGTTATTTCCTTATTTCCCTCTAATGTGGCAAAAGTTTCCTTGTCATGTAAAGCTCTATGAAAATTACATTTATCTCCCCCACAACTTCCAAAAAAATTTTGATCATGTATCAACTTGTGAAATTTTTATTTGCTATAAAATTACTCTCTGATTTTTTTTATAAAGTTCAAATATCCTCAAATTATGAGAAAATTATAATAAAATTCTTTGTCCTTTCCACTGATCTTGCTAGAATTTGTACCTTTTTCCTGTGATAAGGGAGATAACTTCTATAAAAATGTATAAAAAAGTTTAATTTTAGTATAATATAAGGAATGTGAAAAAGGTCCATTGTGGCAACTAGGTTTGACAAAAAAATACATTAACAACCAGTATGATTCTGTGAGTACATAGACAACTTTCTTAGTCAGGGCATTCCATAGCAGCCAAATTGCCCGTCTAATTGCATTTTCAACCCCGGCTACTTTGTCTTCAAAAATGAAAATGTCAAAATGAAACTAAAATATGGCTTTGTTTTGTAAATGGGTTTATCTTTTGCACTCTAAGATGCTCAAATTGGGAATCAAAATAAGGGGGTAAGAATGAAAATTTTGGGAATTTTGCATGAGTTTGGAATATTTTTGATTGGGAAAGGCTCCTATTACCAGACACTGGGGAATGCTATAAAAAAATCCTGCCCTTCTTCTTTAGGATTATCACCTCCTACTTGAAAATGAGTGGAATTCCCTGCTTATTTACATTTTTTCAACACTTAAGTTAACGAGTGAATGAGTCAACAAGTCAACGAGTGAACGAGTCAGTCATTTAACACCAAGTAAGCAATATTTCAGTAAGAAAAAGTATCTTTTTGATGAGTACATGATGATATTTGTTTTGTACTATTTTTTTGTGTGTGTTGGTTTATGGTGTTTAACACAACTTTCAGCAATATTTCAGTTATATCGTGGCAGATTTTGTACTAGATCAAGAAGGTTACATGGATATTTATAGTGCTAGCTCACTGAATCAACAGTTCACAGGTCACTCCATTCTGACACATTATCCTGACTATAAATAAGCATGGCATAAAAAATGCAATATTTGATGTTGTCTATAACCTGACGTCTTACCTGTATTATGTTGTCTATAACCTGTGGTCTTACCTGTAGTATGTTATCTATAACCTGACGTCTTACCTGTATTATGTTGTCTATAACCTGTGGTCTTACCTGTAGTATGTTATCTATAACCTGACGTCTTACCTGTATTATGTTGTCTATAACCTGTGGTCTTACCTGTAGTATGTT
>MJUT01049400.1:46458-63752 GCA_002080005.1 Gigantidas platifrons | reverse complement strand
TTTTCTACGATTTTTTTTGGATTTTTTTTGTTGAAAATTCAAGTGACGAATAGGGTACGGGGAATAGGAATGTTCGCCAATCTCATTAGTGATGTCATATTCACTAATTTGCATGTCATTAAACAAATAATTGGTTGGCAGTAAAACAATAACGTAATTGACAGGAAAGTAACCAATTTTTAAACTTTTATAACTTTTTTATTTCCAAACCAATTTTGGTTCTGTTAATTGTTTTAGAGACTTAAGAAAATTCATATTTGTTCTGTCAGTTTACATTTTTTTATTTTGATATGATAAATTCATAATTCTAATATGAAATAATGCATTTTTACGCTTCAAAACTAAATAAAACAAGATTGAATTTCCAATCTTTTTATTCTGAATATTTTTATCAAACCTTCGATGTGAATTAATTATTGCTATATAAATTTCATTTCTGAAAGAATGATTAAATTATCGTATATAACAAAATAATAATGACAATTTAAAGTTGAGCCTTCATTGAAAGACAAGCGAAATTTTTGATATCCTGCCAACCACACAGGTAAATTCTCAAGCCTATGACATCATGGCGAACATCCCTATACTCGTCACTTTCGGAAATCTATCGTCAATGAAGAAAGTGACGAGCGCTAGCTAAATCACTGAATATAATGGCTCGAACTGATACGGCTGGTTGTCTAAATCACCAACATGATCGGAGATATTACTGTCATCACTGTCCATGATATTTATCGGCTGTTTACTGTCTCACCTTCGATCGCTCAACTGATCGTTTATCATGGAAGTCATCCTTTGGCGCATGTGACGTCACGTAATCACGTGACCACTCAGCTCATTAAAATGTAGAGGTCACAGATCGCGGAGATATCAAAAGGTAATAATCAATAAAATGGGCGTCCTAGGGCGACTAAAGACACAAAAAATAAAATTCTCGATTTTGTTTGATTTGGTCATTAAATAAACTATAAACATTGTCTTAATTGAAAATAACGCCGCAAAAGTTACCAATGGTCTCAAAATCCTGTCTAAATCCCTGAATAATGATGAAAGTCAACAGGAAAGAGAACATTCAACACCAGAAGACTCCGATATCGATGAAAGTTCCTAAGCTCAGGACGGACTGATAAACACCGACTGTAGAGGTTTTGTTTATTTGTTGACAATAATCGAAAAGAAAACACGCGATTGAACGAAAAACTGAAATAATATAAGTCAACAGGTTGTTCTGACGATGATATCGTACCCCGTACCCCCCCCCCCAAATTTACGAAAGTTTTATAGATGAAAGGTGACTGTCCTACGTAGTGCCTCATATGTCCCTCTTTAGGATTCTACTTCTACATCTAGTAGACCAAGAAATATTTATCAAGTGATTTATTTTATTTTAATCATTTTTTAATACTGCTCTCATTTCTTTTACAATTCCCTTATAGTGGAAAAGATTAATTTATTTGTTATGATTTATTTAAAATGTCTCAAATTGAGTCAACTTAGCTGTAATTATAGACAAGACAAGACAAAATTGTATTTATACAAACTCAGACACACAGGTGTACAAGAGGACATAACAAATTCACATTCTATATAAATACAAATAGACATATCATATATGCAATACAATAACACAAAAATAGTAAATAAATAACATACAAGAGAGAAATCGGACTGTCTATAAAAAACGCACCATAATTTTAAGAAAAGATGCCAAATTCCTGTACAGTTCTATAAAGGTGACAGGTGTGATGTTTTTCAAACAATTATCTCATATTTTAGCCTTGGACAGTAATCAAACAAGTGACATGTTTATTGATCACTGCTTTAATTTTCTAATTAGGGGCACAATCATAAATATTTGGTTACACTTTCGAATTTTTGTCTTTTACAGAGAAAAAACAAATAAATAAATGACAATTGAACTTCTCAATTAATTCCATTCAGGACACCATTTGAAACTTCTTGTTATTTCACCCACGTGGATGTTTGTTTTGGTTTGCTAATCACGGCTTTGTTATGGAAATTTCGTATCGATATCAATCAACTGGTTTAGAAATGGATGGCTGGCGCATGTGACGTCACGAGTGGTTCAACCTCGTTATCGCACTCAAAATATGCATAATTTCTAGGTCAGCAGAAAGGGCGATGAAAGGGGTGTTTGTCCCTTTGTACGTATCGTTAATCACATGAAAGTGAAAAAGAAATTATTTTTACAGCATTTTGGAAGTATTTCACTAAGTTTTGTGAAAAATTTAAAAATCGTGTCATTTGTCCTTTAAGGTATCGCCAAAGAATAAAAAGAAAAAGTTAAAACAAACATCTAATTTTAATCAGATTGAAGATAACCAAGAGTTGAAAGTTAAAGCAATGAAAATGTTCATGACTGTTTACTATTAATTATGGCATTTGACCCGTCATCACTTCAAACTTGAACATTGTCTTTTTACAAAAATTGTACTATATACTGATAATGAAAATGGAGATATCATGAAGCAGTGCTGGTCACGGAGCAAGAGAATTATGAAAAGAAAATTTAAACAGTGATGGTCAACAATTCCACCAACATTAACAAAACGAAGAATTACCACTCATCTTAAATCACCTTGCCAAAAAAATATGATCAAGACATATGACGTTGAAAATCCATATCTTGGCTTGGGACAGGCACACAGGTGTGGCGGGATGAAACATTATGTAAAATTACATTGAATGATGGAGGGATAGGACAACAAGGACAGTGGATTTTGGTGGCGAAAAAGTATGGGATGTTGAATTGGGTAGAGACAAAGAATAGTCTTTTGTAGCGGTTATATGAGGGCTTTTTGTCACAACAGGTTTATTGTTTTGTTGATATATACACTGAGGTGACAACTATATGAAATCGTCTGGTTTATAGACTTCCATTACAGAAAAAATCAAGTCAATTAATTTAAAAAATAACATAACATAACTACACAACATTTATAAATAAAACTCCAAAATTATGTTTATTGCATATAATATACCAGAATGTGTCAAAATAATATTATACCACTCAGATCGGAATAATTTTTTGAATTACATCTTAAGTGACTTCAAATTCAGCTTTAAAAAATCGGTTGATTCCATGTATTCACCTTAGACAATTAATGTATCTGTTAATGGGGGCACAGTTCTCCCTTCTTGATAACTGGATCTCCAACGGTAATCAGAAGTCCGGAAATCGAAGGATAACAGACAATGCATTTGTCAAAATAAAAAGGACAATATAACTAACAATGATCTACAAAACACTACACATGTATGGAAAGTATCCTAACGTATGATGTAGTATCATGTATTGTTATTGTCTTATCTTTGTGTGTTAACTATCATTATCAATGGGATATCCCCCCATAGTGATGAAATCTGGAAGGGGGTCCACAGTCATGCCCCCGCCCTCCTTTTCCCATTCACGATTTACTACCGGATTTTTAACAAGATTATTTGTTTTTTTTTGTCTTTAAGACATTGTATTGTCACTCATTCGCCCAACTACTCCTACTTATTTCCCCTTTGGTATCTTCAAACGTTACATAAGGGTAATATACACTCATGTCAATGCATCCTGAACTGTAACATTAATACTAGAGGCCGTCATGACCGTGATCGCATGGTAGTTAGATTCATAACTACCTATGCAATCAGTGCCTATCACCACTGATGTTGTGAGTTCGAATGTAGATCAGGGTTAGGTGTACAACATGATGTGATAAAGTTTGACAGTGACTTGCGACAGGTCGGTGGTTTTCGCCGGTTTCCTCCACCGATAAAAGTGACGGCCACGATATAACTGAAATTTTATTGAAAGTGGCATTAAACACCATGACCCCCTTTTGTGTTTATTTTTATTTTTGCATTTGTTTTTGTTTGTTTGTATGCTTTGTTTTGTTTTGTTTTAAATTGTCCTTTTTTATTCGCTTTTGCAATTTCCGGTTTACGTCTAGAAAATTAACCATCAGTCACATTGGAATTGGATTTAAACACCATTAAACAAACAAACATATACTTGTAAAGTTGCCTGATGTTTAGTTTCTGTGAAATGTTTTGTAGACAGTTGTTTTTCTATTTGTCATCTTTTCTTTTGACCATTGTATTGTCTGTCGTTTGTCGAACTACACCTTTTGATTTCCACTTTGATATCGTTACGTGCGGTAATATAACATTCTTGTAAATGCCACGTGAACTGGAATATATACTAGTAAAGGAACATTAATAGTTATGCTATAGCAATTAAACCTTGACCTTCACAGGATACTAGTAAAGAAACATTAATAGTTTCTGCTATAGGAATTAAGCCTTTACCTTCACATGATACTAGTAAAGGAACATTAATAATTATGCTATAGCAATTAAATCTTGACCTTCACAGGGCACTAGTAAAGAAACATTAATAGTTATGATATAGCAATTAAACCTTGACCTTCACATGATAATAGTAAAGGAACATTAATAGTTATGTTATAGTAATTAAACCTTGACCTTCATAGGATACTAGTAAAAGAACATTAATAGTTTCTGCTATAACAATTAAACCTTGACCTTCATAGGATACTAGTAAAGAAACATTAATAGTTTCTGCTATAGGAATTAAGCCTTTACCTTCACATGATACTAGTAAAGGAACATTAATAATTATGCTATAGCAATTAAATCTTGACCTTCACATGACATTGTTGTTTATAATCAGTATAACAAGTTTAATATAAACATAAATAACTGTATGTTTGAAAATGGCTGAGCGGAATGCAATATTTTTTCTGTACTGCCTGGGAAAATTCTAGTGATCAAACATAATATAGCATTTCGTATTCAGTTGACATATAAAGTCAATTTGTAACCAGGATAGAATAATTCTTTGTGTGTCTGATGTTGAACAAAAGAAAACAAATGGTTTCATGCTGAGAATATAACGAATCAATATTATAACCAATGATCGTCTCTTTATATCTCCACTCTGTGTATCATTTTTAATTGTCTAGATTTTGTATTTTGATGAATGAAGGAGAAACAGTTAAATAGCTCAAGTACTTGTGAAGGTCTTTGAACA
Organism: Gigantidas platifrons; assembly: GCA_002080005.1. Classification (NCBI taxonomy): domain Eukaryota; kingdom Metazoa; phylum Mollusca; class Bivalvia; order Mytilida; family Modiolidae; genus Gigantidas; species Gigantidas platifrons. The sequence continues at coordinate 58,687 of MJUT01049400.1, read as the reverse complement.
AGGAGATGTTGTCAATATTAAAGTTTACTTTTGTGTAAATGTCTGATCATATGGATAAAATCCAATAAAATGTTGATATTTTGATGGGAATAAATGTATATTGCTAACTAATTAACGACTATTTGTGATTTATACTACTAAAATGAATTCTGTCAATATCATATTTTTATAATATTATTTTAAAAAGGCCACCAACTGAAATGTATTAGAATGTATGTTGCTTAAAAAAATAATTCAGGGTTGGGTTATGGTGTTTAACGCCACTTTCAACAATATTTCAGTTAATTCGTAGCGGTCAGTTTTATTGGTTGAGCAAACCGGAGTATCCGGGGGAAAACCACTGACAAACTTTATCACATAATGTTGTATCGATTACACCTCACCTCAGCGGGGTTCGAACTCACAACTTTAGTAGTGATAGGCATTTATTGCATAGTTAGTTATAAATCCAACTACGATACCATCACTACCACGACGGCCCCTAGTCAACTTTGAGCCAAAATATAACTTTCAATTTCATCTTTCGTCATCTGTAATCGGTGGCATCATACATTTCAACAAGGTGTTGATATCGATCGAAAAACGTCTTGAATGATAAGATGAAACGATTCTTTCAAAAACCCTTGACTTCATAGACTGATACTCATAAGACGCTGAGTTTGTAAAAAGTCTTAATACAAACAGGATCGGATTAAGCATATAATACATGTAGCAAATGCTACGACCCCTCACGCTTTTGAGGACCCGCGCCAAATACTTGTATAAGCAAGCTGTCTGGTGAAATTGGCATCTTACGATCCCCACGCTTTTGAGGACCAGCGCCAAATACTTGTATAAACAAGATGTCTGGTGAAATTGGCATCTTACGATCCCCACGCTTTTGAGGACCAGCGCCAAATACTTGTATAAACAAGTTGTCTGGTTAAATTTGCATCTTACGATCCCCACGCTTTTGAGGACCAGCGCCAAATACTTGCATAAACAAGATGTCTGGTGAAATTGTCATCTTACGATCCCCACGCTTTTGAGGGCCCGCGCCAAATACTTAAATAAACAAATTGTCTGCTGAAATTGGCATTTTACGATCTGGGAACGTTATTGAATAAATTATATGGTTTTATCCGAGCGAGAAAGAAATGTTTGCAGATACTCAAGGGTAGGTCAGAAGCTGTAAATCTAAGGTCAGATAATACAACAGGCACTTCAATAATAAAAAAAAATAGCGGGGTTAAACTAGTTTCCTAGGTCCAAACCTCCACTGTTAGTGAAATGATGCAGTCATGTACGTGTTTGCTACATGTGAGTAAAATGTCAACCCTCACATATAACCACAGGCGCTTGTGTAGAGTCAACAATATGCTCGCTATAAACCTAAAATACACAAGCGCCTGTGATATAACTGGGAGAACAACGTAATTATAAAGAATGATGTGATCATGAACATTTAATCTTCGTTGACACGAAAGTTGGCATATGTATAATATAATACTGACCTCATCCATCATTTACATATTAGACAGTATACAAGACCATCATATTCGGTTTTTCATTGGTCAGTGGGGATGAGTGAGTGAGTGATTGTTGTTCAATGCCAATTCAGCATTTTTTTTTCAGCTATATATCATGGCGAGAACAAGTTACATTTAATGAAATGATGTCGATGTCCGTTTTGTACTAGACTAACACGCTGAGTTGGATTGTTATAGTGCTAGTTCACTGAAACAACAGTCACCGTAAATCTAAGGACAGACGATAAATACAATGACCAAAAAGAAAGAAGAGGAAAAGACAAACAACGGTCAACAAAAGTCTTCGCAGGTAACAAAAGATTGAGCAACTTGAACAGCACTAAAATCGGCAATGAACTCCGGCGCTCTGAAAGAGTAAGCAGTTCTTACTCCACTAGTGGCATCCTGCCCGCACTAATAAATATAATGGGACGTACATTCTCTAGCTGTTTATCCTTAATGTAAATGCTGTTTGTATTAGTATACTGCACGGGTGGTTTGCTACGTCACAAGCACGGATACTTGAACATCGCCTCGAGGTAGGTTTATGCAGTTGTAGAATTTAAAAAAAGGAAAACTAACAGTTCACCGAAGGGCCCACATATCAGACTTCATTGTTAGCATATATTCATTGCGTGGAAACCCGTCAGTTTTGCAAACACTTCTGTACAGTTAAATGGGTTTTGTGTGAACGGTATCCTTGCCCGGAATTTTACTGTACAGAAGTGTTTGCAAAACTGACGGGTTTCCACGCAATGAATGTATGCTAACAATGAAGTCTGATATGTGGGCCCTTCGGTGAACTACTTGGTTTTGTTAGTTTTCCTTTTTTAAATTTGTACAACTGCATAAACCTACCTCGAGGCGATGTTCAAGTATCTGTGCCCGTGACGTAGCAAACCACCCGTGTGTCTTTGTAATGTCAAGAAATCCACAGCTAAATGTTTCGGGAAATATAACTATTTTAACTACATTGCAATGTGTTTTATATTCATTTTTATTTCACAACATTTTGTCAAAATAAAAACGAATAATTGTTTTAATATCTCCTGTAAATAGAAAATGCATGTGTTAGACTCACAATAAGTTGTTTATAGGAGTGCGCATGTCTTATTTACGTTATTTGTGTTGGCTTGCGCATAGTGGTGCCCAACACATATTACATAGCATAACATAGCATAATTTTATTGTTCAACCGCATACATACAATGGGTTTGACAAATGCATACACAAACATTATTAAGTAGTAACAATAATAAACACTGTAAAAGCAATATAAGTTCAAGTGGGAAAAAGACATTTTTGTACAAAAATTGCAGTATTTAGAATAAGTATTGGATCTTTATTTGACATTAAGAAAACATATTTATCTTTGGCATTCCAATATTTAAATGACTTATGCTTACCAAATTTAACAAGACTAAGTCTTTCAGCTTCATATTATGTTGTGTTTTTGTTTTGTTTTGTTTTTCTTCGTCTTCTGTACCCTATGTATTGCCAGTTTCTCTGGATTGTCAATTTAACGTTTATTTGTCTTGTGTACCCTATGTTGCCACTTTCTCTGGATTGTCCATTTTTGATCGCCCCTTCGGTATTTTCTAACGTTTATTTGTCTTGTGTACCCTATGTGTTGCCAGTTTCTCTGGATTGTCCATTTTTGATCGCCCCTTCGGTATTCTCTAACGTTTATTTGTCTTGTGTACCCTATGTTGTCAGTTTCTCTAGATTGTCCATTTTTGATCGCCCCTTCGGTATTCTCTAACGTTTATTTGTCTTGTGTACCCTATGTTGTCAGTTTCTCTGGTTTGTCCATTTTTGATTGCTCCTTCGGTATTCTTTAATGTTTATTTTCGGCCTATTTCCTGTGTACCCTATGTTGCCAGTTTCTCTGGATTGTCTATTTTTTATTGCCACTTCGGTATTCTCTAACGTTTATTTGTCTTGTGTACCCTATGTTGCCAGTTTCTCTGGATTGTCCATTGTTTATTGCCCCTTCGGTATTCTCTAATGTTTATTTACAGTTTCTCTGGATTGTCTATTTTTGATTGCCACTTCGGTATTCTCTAACGTTTATTTACAGTTTCTCTGGATTGTCTATTTTAGGAATATTTGAAATTGTTGAACAGATTATACGATATAACCTGGTTTGGGTCAGTTAACGCTTAATAAACCGCGAAGCAGTTAATGAAAAGCGTAAACTGACCCAAACCAGGTTATGCAAGTATAACCTGTTCAACAATTTCAAATATTCCTTATAATTTAATTTTTACAAAAAAATTTAATGATTCCTCGATTTTAATTGCGATTATTTCATGTGACTATTTGAATTTGTCGTTAGCGGATGAACACGTTGGTTACCAACCCAGGTTATCAAGTATAACCAATGTTGTTCCAGGCGGATCAGCCAATCGGATTGCAGTATTCACATCAAATTAAATTATTTTTGATTGCCACTTCGGTATTCTCTAACGTTTATTTGTAATGTCATATATTTGAACAAGAAATCCACAGCTAAATGTTTCGGGAAGTAGAACTATTTTAACTACATTGCAATGTGTTTCCTATTTATTTCTTCATTTACTTCATTTTTTTAAATATCTCATGTAATTAGAAGATGTTATGTATTCTTCACACAACAAATTCACCCCCTTCTGAATTATACAGAGAAAATAATAAACTATAGAGAAATTAGTCATACCACTCTGGAAAGAATAAAACTTTGTTGTGAAATATAATGTACCAATACAAAGTTGTCTAATGTGCTCTTCATATGACGAAGGATACGCTGTAATGATTTTGATTAAATCGTATCGTCCTGTCATTTTCTCCATTATTTTCTAACAATGAAATTACATTCGCACAACGTAAAAAGACTGTAGCAATCCTGATGAAAGTTATTGGTAAACCATATTTCATATGAGAGATATCTATCACTCAATCAAAACATTGGAAAGAACAGCAGCAGAATCAGACAAGATTTAATGAGCAGCAGATGTTTTCTTGTAGAATAGTAAATAGATGATAGCGTGCAGGAATTAGTTATGGAATTGTATCTTTTATTTGTGTGTGTATTATATTTATCATTGTTTACTATAGGTAAGTTATTTGTTATTTATTATTTGTTACGTTTTTGTTGTCGTTAGAAGAAGACAGTGTGGTTGAATTTCCATTGTATTTTATCTCATTATATTTTGAATATGTTTAGTTGTTTACTTTTGTGTCTTTGCAATTGTTGAGTAAGAAAAGTTGGAAGATACCAAAACGAGTGTGAACTCGGGTGCTTGAGAAGGGTAGGTAATTCCTACTCCACACGTGAAACCCATCGCGTAACTCTTGTGCTTTATGTTTTTTCACAATAGTAGTCAGTACTTCGACATTGCCATGGTTTATTAGATATATTTACGATGTCGTTACGAAATGAATAGTCAGAATAGATTTAGTCGAGTATATCAATTCAATTCAATTCAAAATTTTATTGTCATTAAACAATACAGTTTGTGACAATTATACAAATTATACAAATAAACATGCAACAAAGAGAACATACAATCGACATTTTCAAGTAAATATGTTAGGAGTCCCCTGTCCTCAGTTATAATGACTTTTTTTTTTAAAAGGAACCCAGTTTATTTACTTGAGATGGTGTTGATGGGTTTAAAATATATGAAAGTTTTTCTGAGTCTGATAAGTTATTAAAAATTTGATTTTCGTTGTTCAAAATGTTTAAAAAAAGAAGACCTCAATCATTAACAAAAAACAAAAACAACGTACTACAATACACACTAAATACAAAAAGAATCAAAACAAAATTAGCGCAACGATAACTGCAACATTGACTTATTGTCTAGTTTGATAGACAGTGTAATAGTTTGTTCATGTTTACATACAGAGCTGTAGAAGCATGCACGCCATGTTAACGGCTATCTGTCAGAGAAGTGATAACCTTGATATATAATTTATTATGAATTATATAATATAAATCCCGTCTGTACACAAAAACAGAAACGCATAATCACATGATGTTTGTTTTGTACTGTAGCACGTTGTTATGTCGTGCGTACTTAATTAGTTATCTGCGTTGTATTACTTTCCCCGGACCGATACCTTTGCTAGTCTACTATTAGTCCCGTTGTATTACTTTCCCCGGACCGATACCTTTGCTAGTCTACTATTAGTCCCGTTGTATTATCCGCCCAGTTGTCAGTGGTTCGGCAGATATATTTATGATTGAAATTAAGAGTTCCTAGAAAATGTGATTTATTAAAACTAAGGCCAATCTACCTCACGATATTGTAATTAATTTATAGTTTGTACCCGTATGTAAAGCTTGGAGATACCAAGCGGTAAACCAGAAGCAGAAAATCAAAAAAGGATAGAAACTGCAATGTTCAAACAATGATTGACAGAGAAAATTATATATTGAGCAGTACGATTCTCACTAAAAACTGGGAGTGAACGCATGTGCTCGAGAAGGCAAAGCAGATCCTGTTCCACTAGTGGCATCCGTCGTGTTAATCTATTAACTGATTTTACTACTCTATTGGTTTCTTTTTCACATAAAGACAAGTTAATGACAGTCATGATTTTATCCTATCGTTTTTTCATTAGAATTATTAACATTATTTTTGATGATTTAGTATTTTTAGCTTTTATATTTATAACCGGGATAGATTTTCAAATGTGGAATCTTGCTATGGATAATAGGAAAGTGTTGATATTGTGAGTGTATATTGTCTGGCTAGACGTGTCACTTTTTGATTTATTTTTTTTTTCTAATCTTTCAAGTGATCGAACACGCTACTATGATTCATAATTTCTACAGATTAATAATACAACGATAATACCATACCCACAGATATTACATCATTGATAAATATATGGTTATAAACCATCATTACACGAACCAGTAGCAATCTTTATTTGACTTCATACAGCTGTATAAACAGTTGAAATAAATTCATGACAATTAATTTAAATTGACTGTGAAAATGCAATTTAATCAAGAGGAGACGTTTTGCAGTTTCTTTGGTTTTTGATGAAACACTTAACGTTAGTCTGTAGCCACAACAAATTCAAAAACATCAAAGTTTAATTAGATTGATGAAATTTGGGAAAATAAAACTGATTTAAGCCCGCCACATTTTATTGAAGTGCCTGTACCAAGCCAGGAAAGTCAGCGGTCGTTGTGCGATTTCTCTAATGGATTTTAGAACAGTTCCGACAGTGTCATGAGTTTTTTCTGCAATTTATCAAATTGTGATTTTCACTTTCTCCACAAGAATTAATGCATATCTTCTTGGATGTTATTAAATTATATGCAATTCTATTTCACAGGCTACGAGTCGCTTGTTCGTTGGTTTCTACTTACATATGCAAAACATATTTTTGCGGCACGTCGGTGGTTCTCGACGGGTACTCCGATTTCTTCCCACAATAAAACTGGTCACCACGATATAATTGAAATATTGTTGAAAGTGGTGTTAAACACCATAACCCTAACATCCAACTTAAATTTCTACGGAATATTTAGATGGATTTCATACTGATTCATTTATATCTAAGCTGTGTTTTAATTCCTTTTAAGAGGACGTGATCTTTTTCAAATACATATACCGGTAATTCAATAAAAACATTTATATATCAAAGTTCGCTTCGTCCTACCTCCGGTTGTTTGTAGGAGGGCTCATATCTTGTTTGCATTGGTTGTGTTTGTTTGCTTATAGTGGTGTCTGGTACATATTGTGTTATTCATTTATTTTGTTTATCTTCGTCTTGTGTACCTTATATATTTCCAGCTTCTCTGGATTGTCCATTTTTGATTGCCATTCGGTATTCTCTGACGTTTAGTAGTGCAAACGATGTGTTTCTGGTGAAAAAAAAATCATCAAGTTCGCTGATAGGCAAAAGGTTAAAAGGTCAAATAAACTATGAGTCGTTTGAAATCCAATAACCTAAACAGTATAGCGAACATCGGCTTAGATTACCATTGCTTGAAGGAGATTGACATAACAGAACATCGGCTTAGATTACCATTGCTTGAGGGAGATTGACATAACATTAATATTAAATACATTATTCAGGAACTGCATGTTTCAAACAGAAATATATCTAATAAAGCATGTTAGTGCAGAAGCAGAGATGTCAAGATTCAATCAATATCATTGTTTTGTTCTCATCTATTAAGTGTGCACTAGAGAGATGACCTAATCTCAGTTGTATAACTTCGTTGAAAGATTATGATGAGGAATGTGTTATTGAAATTAAAGTTACTGGCAGTAGCTCGTCAAAACTAATCAAATCATTCCTGTTTGTTTAAGTTGTGTAATGGCACCGGTAAATTCCTTTTTTTATATGTATTGATCTTCAGTTCTGAACGTTTTAATATTCAAAGGCAGTGAAATCTACACATCTGAAAATGAAATAAGAATTATACATTAACGTTCTACATAATATAATTGTTTTCAAAAGTGACAATCGTAAAGCGTTAGAAGATGCAAAAAGATTTCAATAATGAGAAAACAATTATCCAGGGGTGAAATGAGAACAAACAAATAGGTATAACTTGTATTGCCAGAAATAATAAATTCCATATAAACATATACATATATAAAGCAATATCAATATTTTCACAAATTTTATAAATAATATAAAAATAACCACTTTTTTGGCAACAAAGTCCGCCTATTGTTGAATCATTTAAACATATATATAAACATAAATTAAGGGATGGGAAGGGTGGGTGTTTTTTAAACAAGTCCCAACAAAACTTTCAATATAATACTAACAGCCAAATAATCACATCTAATATAACAAACTTTTAACAAAGAAATTTACATATCCAATGAAAAGAAAAAACATACTGATTAGTAAGTAGATTTTTTCAAGTATTACCAAACAAGGAAATTTATTTATCCAATGACAAGAAAACATAATAATTAGTGAGCAGATTTCTGAAGTAGGGCCTCCCTAAACAAAACCGGATAAAACTGGTGTGCCAAATCAAGTGGAAAGTAGATATTTCACTGTCTTGCTAATTAAATAAATTTAAATTTTGAATTTTAAATTAACCCAAAAAGTACCAAATTTTCGGAACAATTCCAAAAAGTAATAGAAAAATCGTAGAAATAAAATTAGAAACTAAAATTACCACTATCGGAACAATTTCAAATTCAAATATCAAAACCGAAACCCCCTCACACACAAATACACGGCCGCTCATTTCCTGGCTTGGTATGTAGACACTGCAATACAAAGTGGCGGTGCTTAACTAGTTTCATAGACCACAAGCCACCGCTATATTTAAAACTAGGACCAACAGATTACATGAGCATGTGCCGCTGATTTCATAAAGAATGTCTACATTATTTCTTATCGTAGTATACTAGTATGTTCGAGTTTGATCTCCCATGAGATGAACCAAATAGTCCACATTTCTACTACGTTGTTTTACTTTCCATCATCCCCGTTTTACTTAAGACAATAATTGTATCCCAGAACCACCTTTAACTTACACCATCATTGTTTGTGAGCTTGTTCTGGACGTTTGATTGTTCAATATACCTATTCAGACGCTCGGCTCTCCTTCTCTTTAATTGGCACCCCTCATGCTCAGCGTCAGGTGGATTTTTAAATGACTATTTAACTATCGCCACATCATGTGTTTATCTATATTACAATTGAATCACCCATTCAGTTCATCTTTCACAGTGATCAAGACAAATACAAAATGTATATGATTTATTTGTTTATTCCTAAGTAATATAATTTAATAAAACTAAGGTAAATCTCAATCAGGAATAGGTAATCTTAGCCGATTTTAACTATCCCTTTTAAGCCCTTTGGGTTAGTTGCTCTCAAAAGCTTGAAGATTATGTGGCTTCCAATCTGTTGACTATGAGCGCATACGTACTTGATGAAGATTATTATAAAAACTAAAATACATATGCAAGATTCAGATCGACGTTCAGTCTCTAATCGACGTCCAATCCTCCAATCCATGTCAGATTTCTACCCCACAGACATCTGGACCCCCGATTTATGCCCTAACCCTAACCCTAATCAATAAATCGGCCATAGATATGCGAATTTGGACAGAACGCCGATTTGAGAATACCCTTAAATCGGATCGTGATTTGATATAATGACGTCAGTGGATGCCGATATGAGGAGTGGGTGCCGATTTTAGTCCGAACGCTGATATGAGTATATCATATATCTACGTTTTTATTACAGTAATATAGACATTTCTATGATATTTTAACACACTTAAGGTTAGGAAGACCCACTTTATTTCTTTTTCAGTAATTTTGTTTCTATTTGATTTTGGACATGTTCCAGCTGAATTGTATTTTTTGCTTTTCCATTTTATTTCTGTTTACTTACATGTAAAACCATGCCATATTTCTGTTGTAGCTGACAGTGAGGATTGTCCACATCGCAAAGAAAACATTCAAAGAAAATGTCAAAAACCTTGTGCTGCAGAAACCTGTAAAAGTAAAAGAAAAGATTGTTTGTGTGATGGAGATTGTGGCTTAAGTTGTATCAACAAAAGTAAGTACAACCAATTTAACATTCCAAGAAGACTTTGATGATGCCAAAGGGGTAATAATAATCTCTAAATCTAAGAAGAACAGACAACACAATGGCCAAAAGAAAAGAGACAAAAGTAAGTACAGCCATTTTAACATTCCAAGAAGACTTTGATGATGCCAAAGGGGTAATAATAATCTGTAAATCTAAGAAGAACAGACAACACAATGGCCAAAAGAAAAGAGACAAAAGTAAGAACAGCCATTTTAACATTCCAAGAAGACTTTGATGATGCCAAAGGGGTAATAATAATATGTAAATCTAAGAAGAACAGACAACACAATGGCCAAAAGAAAAGAGACAAAAGTAAGTACACCCATTTTAACATTCCAAGAAGACTTTGATGATGCCAAAGGGGTAATAATAATCTGTAAATCTAAGAAGAACAGACAACACAATGGCCAAAAGAAAAGAGACAAAAGTAAGTACAGCCATTTTAACATTCCAAGAAGACTTTGATGATGCCAAAAGGGTAATAATAATCTGTAAATCTAAGAAGAACAGACAACACAATGGCCAAAAGAAAAGAGACAAAAGTAAGTACAGCCATTTTAACATTCCAAGAAGACTTTGATGATGCCAAAGGGGTAATAATAATCTGTAAATCTAAGAAGAACAGACAACACAATGGCCAAAAGAAAAGAGACAAAAGTAAGTACAGACATTTTAACATTCCAAGAAGACTTTGATGATGCCAAAGGGGTAATAATAATCTGTAAATCTAAGAAGAACAGACAACACAATGGCCAAAAGAAGAGAGACAAAAGGACAAGCAAACAACGATCTTCAAAGCATACACATGAAACTAACGATCGAGTAACACGAACCCCATTTTTGTCAGTTCAGTGAATGATATGTTTTGTAAATATTTGACTTTGTCCATTACTTCCTATTCTAAATTTAAACTTAACCTCATTGTTATTTACTACACTCTTAAACCATGAGAAATAACATCAAATCAATACTATTGCACATCAGTTTCTAGTTTTATTATTGGTATATTTTGGGGAGGGGGGTATTATTTTGTTTTTCTCATTGTATTTCATCATATTCAATCTGTTGTTCTTATTGGTTGTTATGAGATTTTGATTCTGTCGTTGTTGTTTTTTTTAGTACTGTTTATTGCCATTTTGCTATTCAGATTGTTATTGTTATTAGTCACATACTATCTGTATTGATATATTACAGTGCTTTAGACAATTTGGCCAAATTCATGCTGAAAAGTACAAAAGCCAAAGGTATATAAAATGAACTGGTCAAGTTTATGTCGAGCAAAAAACAAACTTCTAATGTGTCTTTAACAATAAAAATTATAAGTCAAGACATAGGTCTACAACGGTTTGATTTGGGTTTTATTGTGTTTAACGCCACCTTCAACGATATTTCAGCTATATCATCGCGGTCAGTTTTATTGGTGGAGGAAACCGGAGTAACCGAAAAAAAAAACAACAACCTGCCGCAAGTCACTAACAAACTTTATCACATAATGTTGTATCGAGTTACACCTCGACATGCACGAGGTTCTAAGTCACAACTTTAGTAGTGGTGATAGGCACTGATTGCACAGGTAGTTGTAAATCCAACTACCATACGGTCATGACGGCCCTTAGATCGCCAACGTCGTATTATGCATGTCGTAGTCATTAAAATTTTGTTGTGTTCAATTGTCTATGGTGAGAGGTGATTGTTTTGTTGATATTGGTAGAATTGTTGACCATCACTGTATAGAGGTAATTGTTTGTTTTGTTGATATTTGTGGAATTGTTGACCATCACTGTTTAGAGGTGATTGTTTTTTTTTGTTGATATTGGTAGAATTGTTCACCATCACTGTTTAGATGTGATTGTTTGTTTTGTTGATATTGGTGAAATTGTTGACCATCACTGTTTAGAGGTGATTGTTTGTTTTGTTGATATTGGTGGAATTGTTGACCATCACTGTTTAGAAGTGATTGTTTGTTTTGATGATATTGGTGGAATTGTTGACCATCACTGTTTAGAGGTGATTGTTTTGTTGATATTGGTGGAATTGTTGACCACCACTGTTTAGAGGTGATTGTTTGTTTTGTTGATATTGGTGGAAATGTTGACCATCACCGCTTAGAGGTGATTGTTTGTTTTGTTGATATTGGT
>MJUT01049400.1:13390-26093 GCA_002080005.1 Gigantidas platifrons | reverse complement strand
TGTAACGTATTGCAATCTCATAATACATAGAGCTGCGACACATTGCAGTCTCACTATCAAGACACAACTCAATCGTTTGACAGTCATAAATGCACAAATGTACATGTATATTTTTGAAATACCATTCCACAATTATGCTGCAACTTAACCATAGGACCGAATCAGATTGATGACAAATTTATTAGCAATTGTTTGGCGTCTTATATAGTATAAAGTGTACTGTTACATTACTGATGCCTTAGTCATTTATAAGATGTACATCAAACTTGTCACTCACGTCGAAGATGAACATGCATCTCTACATATCCCTTGTCAACGTCAATACCCCTTCAGATGTTAACCCAATAAACAGTTCTGGCCATATATATTACTAAGTTAGTATATTATTCATTAATAAAGTAAGGACGTGGTATTTTTTTCCTGTCCTATGCACTTGTACAGTTGTAGTGTGTGTAAAAGTTTGCTTGGTTAATGGTAAGTGTGAGTTTTTCTTTATTTCAAACCAAAATTGATATTTATACCCATATTTTAACTTCAATTTATTTAAATATTTGTATACTTTATAAGCGGTTTCAAAACCAGTCGGCTGTATTGTCAATATATGACTGTATGTTTTGTTCGCCTTTGCTTATTTATACAGACAGTGGACAAAAGCATTCAGACGCTTCCAATACCCCCCATACACTCTACACAGAAGAACAACTCCTCAAATATACATCTCAAAGCCAAATCATGTCCAACTTCGACAATCATTTGATCAACAATAACAGTAATGGCGTTTATAGTAGTAATTTTTTTAATAACTTTTTGAAGCATATTTATCAAATCGACATGATTTAAACACGGAATTCAAAAATTTGTCCACAAAAGTACTATCATTGACATTGCAAATGTGTTTGGAAAGAAATTCATTTAGTTGGGTGTTTAACTTGTGTATTCTCACAATGTTTCTCATAGAAAATTATTTTGATATTATAGAGTAAAACTACATTAAATTCTGAATTTATTTATTTATTTTAAAACTATCAAAATCGGACACGAACCAACTCCAAGATACACCTCCGAAAAACTGCTGTTCTATACGAAATACTTACGGAACATTGAAAGCGTTCACTGTCTGTATATGCACTTATTCCTAGCTATTTAATAACTGTCATGTATGTGGACGTTTATCAGCTTTAGTAACTTACAGTTAGTGTAAACATTATTTTATTGTTGAAATAAGCAATTCAATTAAACAGTATACAAATTACAATATTTTAACATAACAATCAACAAATGGATTCGGAAACAAGCAACATGCTTATGTAAATCCGTTTCCATAAATAAAGACACACAATATAGCTCAGAGGTTCAATTGGGTATAGTTAATGAGGGATGTTGTTCTCTAACCTTTTTTTATATGTAATAATGCAAAAATATTTCAAAAGTCACTGGACACAGGAGAACTACCAGACGATTGGCTAAATGCAAACATTTCATGTGTCTTCAAAAAAGGTGATAAACATGCAGCAGAGAACTACCGGCCAGTTTCATTAACATCTGTTCCCTGCAAGATACTCGAACACATCATATGAAAACATCTACTAAATCACCTAGACCATCATAACGTTCTAACATCTCTAAATCACGGATTCAGGTCAGGTTATTCCTGTGAAACTCAACTCCTCGTAACAATGCACGACTTTATGAGCTCCTACGACAAAGGAAAACAAGTTGATGTTGCCATTCTAGATTTCTCCAAAGCATTCGACACCGTACCGCATGACAAATAACTGCATAGATTAAACCAGTATGGAGTAAGAAGCCCTATACATAGCTGGCTAACATAGTTCCTTCCCAAAAGAAAAATGCGAGTAGTACTCAAAGGGGAAAAATCTAGCGAAGTCACTGTGGATTCTGGAGTCCCCCAAGGCACAGTATTGGGACCATTAATATTTTTATGTCATATTAATGACCTACCGAATGCTGTCAAATCACAAGTCCGTCTGTTTGCAGATGACTGCCTGCTATACCGTCAAATCAACTCACAGAAAGACCACAACATCCTTCAACAAGACTTAAAAGATTTAGAGACCTGGGCAGAAAACTGGGGAATGAGGTTTAATGCGAAAAAATATTACATCTTGAGAGCATAAAACAAAAAAGCAGAAAATTCTATTCCTTAAATGGCCACATATTAGAACAAGTCCAAAACAACCCATACTTGGGCCTTTAAATTTCAGAGGACATGAAGTGGTCAACACACATCAACAATAAGAAGAAATTTGAAATACAGTCCCAAAAACTGCAAAAAGACCGCATATAAGATCCGTAATGGACTATGGAAGTATAATTTGGGATCCATAATAGTATCTCAAAAGAGACATTGATAGGCTGGAGCGCATACAACATCAAGCAGTCAGGTTCATCACAGGTGAATACAAAACAAGAAAACCAGGCTGTATAACCAAAATGCTCATAGATCTAGAATTACCAACGCTAGAGAAAAGAAGAACAGCCCAACGTCTAATATTTATGTTCAAAGTGGTTGAGGGTCTGGTACCGGCAATTTCCCCTCTGATTTTGTAACCAAAACTAGACCAAGAAGATTAATAAAATCCAGACAATATTCAGACTGTAGATCACAAAACATAGTAGAAAATAGTGTCATCAATAACTCTAAGGGTCTAGTATACCAAAGAGCGAACACTGAACCATTCACAAACTCTTTCTTCATAAAAACAGTATTAGACTGGAACCATCTCGACGACAACACAGTAAACCAGTCCAGTTTGGAGAGCTTCAAAACTGCTCTTCAACATGCTTACTAAGTCGCATAGCGCACCCCACTCCGTAGAAGTAAAATCCAGAAGTGGATCCATCGACGTACTTTATACAGATACAGATACAGATGTTTACTTTTTGCAACCGGAACTTTCCATAGTATATATACTCTGAGATCAGGTACGGGCAGCTATGAGAAAATTGCGAATTTTATCCATTTGCCTACGGAAATATATACAAGTAACAAGATGTACTGTTAACATTGACGAAAAAAAAAAAAATGAATAATAATAAAAACATTTCTATACCTTTTGCCACACATTATCAATATAATCAAGTAATTGTTAATTTGTTATATTTCTGTTTTTAGTGAATATTTCAAAAATAAGAAGTTCCTGTCAGACGCGCAAACATAAAACACTAATCATAAGTCAGTACAGGATACGTATAATAGTTACTTTCGTTTTGGCCTCCAGTTCCGCGGGGGTCGCAGATTTGATAAGTCAGTATTATGAAATACCCGTATTATAGCTCCACTCGGTGACAGTTTTGCGAAAAATTTGCCTTCGTTTGTCCAGGCCTTCTCGACATTATCAACTGTATTTAGTTAGTTTAAGAACTGTTGGTTATCTTTCGTCAGGTCTTCTTTGATAACATACTGAGTTTTAGCCAGGGCTCTTCTCAGTTTAATTGTTTCTATTTTTCGTTGCCGTGACATAAATCGAACTATAACTGGTCTCATTTTCTCGCTTTCGAATTTTCCCAGACGATGTGCGATGTTTATTTCTTTTTCCTCAATGTCATTTTAAGTTTTTCATTTAGGAGTTTATTCACTTTAAAGACAGTTATGGAAACGTCTTCGTATTCCTCATCCTCTAATCCATAGATACGAACACTAATTTTGCGTGTGTATTGTTCGAGATCGTTGGTTTTCTGTAGAGCATTTTGTACTCCGTTATCTACTTCATTGATGAATGGACTATTTTCATTCACGTGTATTTTTAACGACTCGTTTTCTTTCAACAATTCGTCGTGTTTCTGTTCCAGCACAAAAATACGACTTTCTAGCTTGTCCATCTTTTCTGAAATTTCCTCTTTCAGCTCTCGCTTGACTCCAGCAATGACATTTTCTAAAAATGCTTTAGTCATAAGTTGATCAAAGTTATTGCTAAACTCGGTATTGGTAATCATACTGTTCATTTTTTCACTGATTCCAGCAACCAGAGCACTAGGTGAGTTCAACTGCTGCATAATGGACTGTTGGTCTACCGGCTTCGTATTTTGAAACGATGTGATTTTTGGCTGTTTATTGTCATTCTCATGCGATTTGTTGGAATTTGATGTTTTTGATTTGGCTGATTTCGCTTTCTTGTTTGATGGCTGTGATTTTTAAAAACTAGCATCTGCACTGGATGTAGATGATCTATCGTCTACTTTACGTTTGGAAGATTCGTTTTCCGCATTTACAGGCATGTTTAATTTAATACTGTAGTTGTTTGTTAACAAACACACATAAAAAAGGTGATATCACTAATTAATCGAACAGTTAGACAGGTAAATACTGTATATTCTATTAATACTGTAATACACCTGTATAGTATTGATTTCTACTCACTGGTTAGTCCGTTTTTGGTAAATATTACATATTACAGATTTTCCTTATCATCTTTTTGCAAGGAATCTTGAAGATAAATGATGTTAAAAGTCCTCTAGCAAGTTGGTAAGCTTGATCACTTGCGGCTGTGAGTCGAGTGCATCCTTTTTATAATTTACCAAGCCGTGCGCGAACCCACTCCGTATTGGTGATAGGCTTGTATGAATTGCTAGGTAATCTAACTACCTAACTCATTGAGCCACACGAGCCCTTGCTTAGGTAAGGACAACGGTTGGAGATTAGTTTCTTTGTACAGTATACCAAGAAGTGTTCTTTTTACCATTGACATCAAAGGTATTGTGGTCTCTTTACCGAAGCAGATTTATTATTAAATTGCAATGTCATTGACTTAATACATTTTACATTATGTTTCCTGTTGTGCGGTTAAATCGGCATTTAATGAGACATGTAAACACTGGATACTAGTTGTACGAACCACGTAATGGATAAAAACGCCACTTTTCCCCACCTTACACAAAAATGGATGTATTCTTTGTGAGGACCATAAAGTTAAAAATGATGCAACTCAAAGGAAAATCTGCTTGCAATAATATATCAAGGTAAATAAAAATTTAAAGATTAAAACACAAAAATTCTTCCGAACAACCGCCAATTGATTCCGTTGACAGAAATATATCGCAATCTTCTGATTGCTTTCGACATACGTGAATTTCAGGTCTGTCAAGATAAGTTTGAAGAAGCCAAAGGAGTAATCAGAAGCCGTTAATCGAAGGACAGAAAACTGAATTGCCAAAAAAATGACAAGAAACAAACAACGATCTACAATTCACTACACAGAAAACTAAAGATCGAGCAAGACGAACACGTTAATGCTGATGTCTTTTTCCAAATGAACATAATATCATAGCAAACTTTCGGCTGTGTATTGGCCTAATCGAATCAGCACGACGTATTGACCTAGCCGAATCAGTGATACGTATTGGCCTAGCTGAATCAGCACGACGTATTGACCTAGCCGAATCAGTGATACGCATTGGCCTAGCTGAATCAGCGCGGCGTATTGGTCTAACCGAATCATCGTGACCTATTGGATAAACAGAATCAGCGCGAAGTGTTTGTCTAGCCGAACCAGCGAGACGTGTTGGCCTAACCGAATTTTCTTTAGTATCAGTACATTTATCTAACGAACATCATACATTATTGTATTACGTTTTACTGAACAGGTCAATGTTTGGTACCATCCATTCCTAATGCTACGTTAGACAAAAGGGAAGGAGAATATGCCAGACATGGTGATATACTTAACTACCAGTGTCAACATGGCAGGGTACCAGACGACACAAATCCAGTCCGTTGTGATAATGGAACATGGACATCTGTACCAAGGTGTACTCCAGGTAAGATGATAACTTCCTAAAAAGAACGAAGTGTTTTCAGAAAATGTTATTTTTGCTTATGTTACTAGAGAAAATATATGATTCAGCTATTAAAGATAACTTCTTTCACTGTGTTGATGAAACATAATATATGCCTACGCTTTTGTAGATATCCATTATCACCACCTTGTTAGATAATAGTATATAGCTAGATGATTGATGTGACTTCTATTATCTCGTTTTTAAATGTATGGCTACGTTATTCGGCGCTCTCTAGTACTGTCCTCACTTAGCTAGACTATAATACTGGTACCTCACTGAGTGATTATAGTAATTCTCTCTATACGTTGGTAAGGACTAATTTTCAGTTTTTGCATATGTTTATTGTATTTTATTTTACAGCGTCTTCCGTTGGTAAGGACTATTTTTTCAGTTTTTGCCTATGTTTATTGTATTTTATTTTACAGCGTCTTCCGTTGGTAAGGACTATTTTTTTCAGTTTTTGCCTATGTTTATTGTATTTTATTTTACAGCGTCTTCCGTTGGTAAGGACTATTTTTTCAGTTTTTGCCTATGTTTATTGTATTTTATTTTACAGCGTCTTCCGTTGGTAAGGACTATTTTTCAGTTTTTGCCTATGTTTATTGTATTTTATTTTACAGCGTCTTGTAACGGGCCGCCACCGCATATAGACAGTGGTCTTAGAATATATGAAGGAGTAAAGCATGGCGACAGGGCAAAATATATCTGTAGAAATGGTTACCAATTGACTGGTATTGCTGATCAGTCGCCTTATCTTGTTTGTAAATTTGGAACATGGAGTGGTGGATCACCTAAATGTAAAGAATGTAAGTGTTCTAAGTGGCAATTCTAAATTTAGATTCGGAATTCGAGATGAATTATAAATTTAGAATCAGAATTTGATACGAATTCTAAATTTTGAATCAAAATTTGATATGAATATTCAAAATTACAGTACATGATCGTAACATCTTCCTGTTTCGTATATGATACATCTTTGATTGATTCTTATTTAACACTACTGAAGAGAATTTCAGTTAGGTTCATGGCCACAGTGAGTCGGTGATTGTTGCTTAGCTAAGGTCAAGTGAGCAATGTTGCAACCATATCATGAGACAAAGCTATTTTTGTGAGATGGTGATGCTATTCACGTTGTACTAGATCAACACACTTAGATTGATTATTCTATTACTAAATTACCGAAACAACAGTACATGGGAAGAAAAAAAAGGTTTCACTGGGACACGTGATCATCGTTCCGAGACAACACCTAAATGCGATTTGTTAATCCTTGGCATTAACCAACGATCTATCGCATTCGAGTGGAGCACTCTTACCCAATATACCACCGATGTGGCTTTTTGTTTCCAAATGGGTTGTGCACCGGTAGTGAGTGGGTGAGTGAGTGAGTGAGTGTGTGGTTGTTTTTTTTAGCGCCAACTAGGAAATGTTTCAGCTATATCATGGCTAGATTTGTTAATTTTCAATGAAATGAGGATGATGTCTGGATTTTTATAGTGCTAACTTACTGAAGCAACAGTACGCGGATAGACGCCCCACTCGGACACATTATCCTGATTCCGAGCCCACCAATCTTTGCTCTTTCTCCTTAATGTTGCGTGCTTAGCAGAGAAGCAACAAATACCAATTTATATACTTTCACGATCTACCACAGTCGAGGCGAGCACGATAACTATTAACAGCGATGCGGTTTCCGGTAGTGAGAGTATATTCAATATGAATGTGTT
Source organism: Gigantidas platifrons (assembly GCA_002080005.1). Taxonomy (NCBI): domain Eukaryota; kingdom Metazoa; phylum Mollusca; class Bivalvia; order Mytilida; family Modiolidae; genus Gigantidas; species Gigantidas platifrons. Next base: position 18,567 of record MJUT01049400.1, on the reverse strand, counting down.
ATGACATTTAAATCTTGTTCAATCTATTTCTATCTTTTTCAGTTTACTGTCGTAACCCAGCAGAAAGTCCGTTTAAGAATGGCGTCATATATAAAAAAGGTAACAAGAGTAAAAAGTTTATATTCCAAAAGTATATATTTACAATTAGGCACGGGACACGATTAATGTTTGTCTGTAATCACGGTTATATCAGGAAGGGTCCCAGTGGTGCCACTTGTGTCAATGGCACGTGGAGTCCAAGCATCGATAATCCGGGAACTAAATGTGTCGAGCAAAATCATCCAAAATTTCCAAAACTCTGGACAGCAGTAGAGGAAAAGGAAAAGGACAATTCAATTTGAATTGTTTCCTAAATATAGATTGAAAAATCAAAAATCAGAATTTCTCAGTTTTACTTCCTATTAACAGTGATCGATTTACAGAAATATAATCCTCAATTACTGAGTGTGTAATGTACAATGAATCAGTCAACAGAGCTAGATTTCAATAATAATTCTGTACAATTTTGAAATGAACCTTTAAGTGTAGCAACTATAAATCAATGGTAACTACTCGGCCCTTCTCGCTACCCTACAAGTAACCTCGTAGGTAGATAGTAGAAATTCTTCTTAAATTGTTTGCCGGAAGTTAAGCCGCTCATATAATATAGTCCACGAAAATCCAATATGGAAGACATACTAAGTAAAATCTAATCATGCAAAACTAATTAAAACTTTAATTTTTATCCATGAAAATAATTGAAATATAGAAAATTGTTTAAAATAAAACTTTATCAAATTTCATGTAACTGACATGTGAAACGTAGTTCTATTTATCCGCCACCTACTTACGAGGTTATTTGTAGGGTAGCGAGAATCGCCGAGTAGTTACGATTGACTATAAATGACATTGTTATGATTAAAGTGTTATGGTCGCATTTGTTCTTCCATCAATCTTTTGTCATCATTAGAGTATGTGAACTTCCGGTTCCGGTTCCGGATTGTTTAGTATAAATAAATATAGTCAAACCTGTATATAAGGGCTACTTAATGGAACCAGAAAATATGGCCTTTATGAGCAGTTTCACTTTATATACAGGTTAAAATTATATGCACTATCCATTAACGGGACAGTGGTTTGTTATATGGAGGTGCCCTTTAATGCAGGTTTGACTGCAGCATGTTTAAATGACATACTATTTTTGTTGTAAAATATTAAAAATACATGTATATACGATTTTCTCGCTATCGTAAGTATTTTACTGTGTTTTAATTTAGGTATGTACAAGTTAGCTTTGTAAGTTGATATATTTTATAGCTTGCGTCCTATCATGGTTTCAAGTATAAAGTTTAGCAATGAAATGCATGACAAAATGAACAACTTTATTTTGTATTTGAATTTTGCTAAAGAATGGTCTTTTCTTATATATAACCCTCCAAAGGATGTTCTTGTTCTCAATTTTTGAGTGTATTATTACTTAAAATGTTATATTATGATGTACATGAGTTTTCATTCTATTTTTTGTGTAATTTTTTTCAATATACATTTGTATTTACTTAATTTGTAATAAACTATATATTATTTTATAGATGTCGAGGTTATAATTACATTCCATGTCAGATGATGTACATATCGTTTAGCATTAACTTGTAGGGTGTCACTTGTGGAGCAGGATCTTCTTACCCTTCCGGAGCACACGAGTTTACCCTTGTTTTTTGTTAAAGTTATAGTTACATTCCCATATCAGATGATGTACGTATCGATTAACGTTAACTTTCAGGGTATCACTTTTGGAGCAGGATCTGCTTACCCTTCCAGAGCAGCTGATGTCAACCTCGGTTTAGGTCAAAGTTATAGCTACATTCCCATGTCATGATGTTCGTGTTGTCTAACAGCAACATGAAGGGTTCCAATATTGGAGCAGGATCTGTTTACCCTTCCGGAACAACTCAGGTCACCCTCTGTATTAGTTGGGTATGTGTTGCTCAATCGTTAATTTCTTGTCAGATGATGTTCGTGTCGTTCAACAGTCGCATGCAGGGTATTATTTGTGCAGCAGGATCTGTCTACCTTTCTGGAGCAGTTGATGTCAACCTTGGTTTTGGTCAAAGTTATAGGTACATTCCCATATTAGATGACGTTCGTGTCGTTTAAAAGCAACATGCATGGTGTCACTTGTGAAGCAGGAACTACATACCCTTCCGGAGCACACGAGTTCATCCTCGTTTTTGTTTGTTAAAGTGATAGATACATTTCCATATCCTGTCGCTGATAAAGTTTACCAGTTGCTTGTCCATGATCGGTGGTTCTCTCCGGGTACTCCGACTTCTTCCACCACTAAAGCTGATCGCCATGATATAGCTGAAAGTGGCGTTCAACACCAAAGAATCAATCAATATTGTAGGGGAGGGCTGAGCCAATGGTAGGGGTTGTCTCTCTGTGTATTAATCTCCCAGTTCAAAGCTGCCACCACTTGTGTTTAAAGGCACACAAGAAACCTAACTAGGCCAAATAAACAAGCCTAGTAATCATGTACAATACCGTGTTGCTCAATTATTTAGTTTTAGGGTCCCTAACAGGGTACAAGGTATATAGATCAGTGATATAGATTAACGAGATCCAGAAGACTCAACAATCAGAGTCACGATGGGGGCAACAGGGTTTTAATACTCAATTACGTTCTGGTCCAAGTAAAATAATGTCCACGTCTGTCGTGCAGAAAATATAAAGACAGAATTAATCTGTAATCAGGAAGTCAATTCCTGCAACTGGAGCAATATGAACTGCACTCGAGAAATGGTATAATGCTTTAACAGGGACAATGATCTTAGCAGGGCTGTCTGACAATCCAATAGATTTATTACGGATGAGACAATCTATTTTTTCGTGAGACAGTCTATGGGCACCAAAGACCTCGAACTACGATGGACTCAGGGTGAGCAAGTTTTAGATTATATGTAAATTAATAAAAAGAAATAAGACTTTCTTGAGCACTATTTTCTATTGCATTCAAACATAGCATACAGTAAATACAAGTACAGTCATGTTCGTTAAATCAAATTATCTTTACACTGAATATTAATCAAATTATCTCAATTAACCAATCTGAATATTGTAAGACCCGTATCAGCACGGTGTTCAACCAACTACATACAAGATTGTTATTTGCTAAATCAATGTTATTTGTTCAACTGTTACACTTTATTTGTTAAAATATGTTCTTAATAAATGGTAAACTTTGAACTTCTTTATCTTATTATATACCATGTTTAGAAAAGACTTCTCACACCTGCTAATGTGGTTCACGGGTCACTGTGAGTAGCATGTGTAGTCACGTGAACAGATACGGTGTTGAAAAAACTGTCGATACTCATAAAATATTGATAAATGCAATAAAATTTTATGTTTGTCTTCAAGAAATATGATAGACAATACCATGTGTGAAGTTTTATGACGAAATATCTCCGATTTCTATGTAAATTTACGAGTTGAATTGGAGAATTATATTACCCACAGGTAATTTTAGCGATGTATTTTTATCTTTGACAATAATGAGCGTCCTGATTGGATGACCGATTTAAAACACACTGACTCCGCGTGCTTTAGCAAAGTTACTCAGGTCAATAGTTTATAAATATAGAATCTGGAGGGGGAAAAAGGGGGGGGTGTGAATTTTATTTGTGAATTTTACAGTTAAATAAATGTTATGTTTCGACAGTTTAAAGAGAAAAATAAAAATTTGTTGCGACTAAAGCTTAAATCGGCGTTTAAAATTGAACAAATATCAGTGGTTTTGTAAATGAGATTTATTTTAAATAGAAAATTTGAATTTATTATTCATTATTATTAATGATACAATTTTATATCCCTTGGGGGTGGGGGGAGGTGGCTATGATGAAAATTTGCAAAATAAAAACACAGGACCGGAGTTTAAGCAAAAATAACAATCCAGGATTAGTTTTTTTTATTAAAAAAATAATCCAGGACCCCTGTGTCCATGAATCTTTTTTTTTAAGTTAAATAATATGAAATATTGACATCCACACTTGCCTTTTGGACAGCACATTTCTGTGTCCACACTTGCCCTCAGGCAACACTCGTGTTATAATAAATTATGAATCGCTTTATCTTGTGTGAAAATAAATTATGAACAGTCTTCGGAGCAACTAGTGAAGACAATCTCAAATCGTATGATTTGAGTAATCCCTATTTATTACTGAGCTATATTGACATTCCCTATTAAAATATTAAGTTATTCTAAAGTATTATAAATTACCCTTAGTTAGCTTAAACTTTATAGCAAATTATCTGCAGTTAAAATAGCACTGTCTATAGGAGAAACACAACAGACAGGATAACTAGCACAGTCCCTTAAAATTGACTATGAACATATGAAAATGGGCTAGGGAAGTCATATATATTTCTTTATGTACTAACATGGACAATCTAGCTTGAATAAGTAGCAATAGCTATTTACAAATGCAAGCTTCTGGGACAATTTATTTCTGATCTGAGCTGAAATATCTGCAATTCAAAATGACCAGAAAAGGTTCAAAATGACTGACAAAAACCTATCAATTTAGAAAATCAGCCGTAAAATTACAACTGAAACAATATTTCAGTGCCAAATAGATTCTATAATGCAGATCAACTGCTTAAACTTTATCCGGAAAATAATAACAAGAGAAAATCTAGCTTGAATAAGTAGCAATAGCTATTTACAAAATGCAAGCTTCTGTGACAATTTTGTTCTGATCTGAGCTGAAATATCTGCAACTCAAAATGACCAGAAAAGGTTCAAAATGACTGACAAAAACCTATCAATTTAGAAAATCAGCCGTAAAATTACAACTGAAACAATATTTCAGTGCCAAATAGATTCTATAATGCAGATTAACTGCTTAAACTTTGTCCGGAAAATAATAACATGAGAAGCATGATGACCAACTGACCGAAAATATTATGTACGTTCTGCAGTCAATCTCATTTATTTTGCACAAACGATGTACCAACATTGTACAGATATTCAGACGGAATAAGAAATATTTGACGGACTAATGATATACAAAATAAAATAAGCATATATAGAGGAATTTCGCGGAACAGCATTTACCTAGGGACGTAGCTGAGGCTTAATAGTGTGCACGCCATAATTACTTTCGACGAGATGCAAAATGGTGAGATCTGGGGCCATTCCA
>MJUT01049400.1:0-10487 GCA_002080005.1 Gigantidas platifrons | reverse complement strand
TGAGAGAAATATAAAATAAAAAAGATGTGAATGATTTGATTTGGAAATTCATTTGGGACAAGAAACCAAACCAAATAGAAAGAAACAGATGTTGCTTCAATATTAATGAAGGAGGGATGGGAATGATTAACATAGACAATTTTGTCAAAAGTAAACACACGGTGCATAGCCATAACGAATTATTTTGGATGAAACGGATTCTTTCGGTATTGCGGAACGGACCATTTCGGATCATTTCGAAGAAGTGGACGTATGTGCTCTGATTATTTCTCTGTTTTACAACTAAAAATTCCCTAAATCTGTCAGGGAACGGTACGACGGAACTTCTCAATTATCCTTTTTATCAAGTGATTTGTGCGGGGAAGATAAAGCTGTCGTTTTCGTTGACTTTTAACGAACAAACGCAAATTTGTTTCCCAACAATTCGTTGTTAAGCATGTTGTTTTCATCGATACAAAATAACTTAATGACACATCTGGTTCAAATGTCGCTTTTTAGATATAAAATTGATAATTTGAAAGTGTTAACTTGCTATCGGGTGTAATTTTGCATAACTACTATTATATTTAACAAAAATGTAAATACACTTGAGAAACGGACACTTAATGATCACTGCACCGGATTCTTTAGGATGTTATTGATCAATTGAGTACAGGTGTTCTTTTCTTTTTAGAGCAATAAATTCCACACCGTACAACCGCATTGTATCATTTTGATCAACTGCCGATTGATACGATCAAAATTGGTTGTTTACAACAAGAGAAGTGGATCAGCAGGGTTAAGAAATTCAATATTTTATGCCTTTTCTGTCGGAGTTATGAATTGATTTGTGCGTGCACAGGATGATTATATGTTTCTTTATGAAAACTATTATTTGTTTTCTTATATCATTGACATTTCTGTGGACTTTTAACCACATTTTTAGAAATAATCATGTCAAAATTTAACGTTTTGAACTTTCATCATTTATTTTACAAAACTTCGTACTTCCCAAGTTATGATTCAACATCAGTATTAAAGCTTTACCCATTACCTTCATTCTGATGTATGAAACATTATCCCAATTCCAACAGTTTGTTGTGGAACTGGCGTTTAGTGGCGTTTATCTCTATAGTTCCCAAGCTTCCATCTGGGGATATGAGAAAGAAAGGCTCATCATCTCTTTTTATTTCGTGTGCGCCCTCTTCAACATACTGCAACGTCGGAAAGTAGAAGGGCAATACTTTGCCGACAAGTGTTGCAATAGCGTGAATTTCCGAATCTGTACCGTGCTGCATACGTTGTTTCACCTCTTCAGATAATTGTTCGTCTGTTCTCACGTTCTTTACAACTTTATCAAAATGTTTTACCATTTTCATTACTGTATCTAGTCCAATTGCCTCATAGATCTTGCTACCTGTTACTTTGAACTGATTTCTTTGTTCAAAACCATGTCTCACTTCTCTGCTTTATCAGTCTACTATTGTCTGCTAATGCTGTCGGTAACTTTGTTGGGTCCTTTAGTGTTACCCAGTTCTTTTTGAGAAAACGAATCTACAAGCTTTCCTTCAACAAACATGTCTTGTGTGGAGTGTAAACTTGATCCAATACCTAATAATAAATTGTTCACTTCTAATAGACGTCTCACAATTGTTTGAATTTGGTATATCATAGACTGGACGCTACTTACAGCGTACACATAGTTGGAATTTTTCCAATCTTCACCTGCCTCCTTTTGAAATTTCTTTAACGCGAGTTTTTGCTTTTGGAACAACAACCTTAAATCCTTAACTCGGCCTGATACAATAATTACGACTTCTTCTATCTTCGTTACTTTCTCGTCCACCACTAAGGACTGCCAGTTTTCTTTAGCAAGTTCAATTGTATCTATTTCATGTTGGATACGATTTTTAGCCATTTCAAGAGATTCTTGCTCTTCAAAACCGAAGAGATCCTGGTCACCACTCTCTGCATTTAAACCTGGGGCTAATTTATTCCCATCTACACTTAGAACATAGCTAATGTCTGTATTCTTCATCTTGATTGGCTTTTCAATTATCCCTGTCGGTAGTTCTCTTGGGAGGTTCAATTCTACGTTGCTGAAGTTGCTTACCGCATTGCTATTCGGAACGGCAAAATTTATCGCTGTTTTTCGTAGGTCATAATAGCCTTTCGTCTCTGTAGCAACTAACGTCTGCCCTGTTGATTTTAGACCCGACATAAACCCGAGTGCTTTCCTATGAAAAAGGCGATCTAGACCTTCCAAAACTTCATTGTTTCCGATGAATAAAACATCTGAGAAGTATTGGTAAAAGAATACCATCTCACGACCTCCAGCAATAGCAGGAATGAAATATTATTGAGCGGAAATTTATCTTCATGTATTAGTGTTAGGAGATTACAAAAGTCGGTCAGCAAACCTCGTCGTCCTCACTTAGATAGAACATCTGGGATTATTTCAAGTATTTCCTCTGTAGCTTTTTCTGACGAGCACGGAATGAAAAGTTTCCTCTTCCCAATGGATTTTCTTTTCTGAGAATTGTTATTGGTTGCCCTTCGTAGCTGAGTGCTTCTTATTTCATTTGGTCTGTTCTTTGTTTCTCGGGTCAGTAAAATCCCGTCTGTGTTTTCGGCTGCCAGTCTGCTACTCTTTGGTTTATGTAGCCATAAACTGGAACGCTTTCTTCTCTTTCTGTAAAGAAAAAGAGAATAATCATGAAGTGTCCGGTGCCATTATGATCCGAAAGTAGTCCGGTGCCAGAAATGACCAAATCATAAAGAATCCGTTACCTGCGTATTTGGTTAAGGTTTTTTTTCTGTTAAATTAATTGATGTTATAATTAGAAATAAGTCCTCATGTAAAGAAAATGTATTATGAATCAGCTGTGTATATATATTTTTAGAAATAAAGTGTAAATAAGTAACAAACTATCGATATTAAAAAGACGAAGTCAGCGGGTGTTGTTTTGTGCGCACTTTGTAGAATATATGAGAGGAATTTATACAGCTGTAAAGGAAAAGCGGTCTGTCGGTAAACTCAGAAGTTCCGTGGAATAGTTAGATTGTTTTAATTACCTTTCTTGTCCCATAACTATCGTCTCATTCGCATTGTCATCCATTTCATGTTGAGAAAAAATCTGAAATGATCCGTTTCTTGGTCCGAAAGAATCCGTTTCATCCAAAAGAATCCGTTATGGCTATGCAACGTGAAACAGATAAAATATACAGTGAGATGAATTTATGGATTGCGACAGGTAAACACTGGCTACAGAAATACGATAATAAATTTGGAGTTGATATTTTTCTTTGTAAATGTTCCGATATTAAAGGTTTAGATATCGCATCCATTCCAATATACTATCAAGACGCTATACAAGTATGGAACAATTTTTTGGGATCATGTTCTACGGAGTTTAAAAATGACATTTTTAATAAAAACATATTTATATATACATGTACTAGTCAACAAAAGAAACGATACAAGGGTTTGATGCTCAACGGAAAAATCAGACATTGCAGAGGACTGTTCCGTTGCTCTGTTTATGTCATTACTATTAACTGTAGATTAGATGGAGATTGTACTGGTACTGGAGACCCAGTCAGTCTAGTTTTTTAACATCTGAACGTTCGGTGGAGTGGGATTGCTTGTACGTTGCCTTCTGCCTTAGGGAGTCGACATTGTTGTAATATTTTTAGACGTGATGAACTGATTTGATATACAGGTAGATTTATTGATAGTCTATAAAATGTAAACAAAGGTAAATAATACTCAACGTTGTTGATGTTTGTACAAGATACAATATATTTTTATTTTTCCAATCATGGAGCCCAGTACTGAGCAGAATAATCATTTACAAATTAAAGAACATAAAATACACATCACAGACACTGGACGTTGTGTCAATATGAATATAACATAAGCAATGGGCAGAAAATAGTGTCCAATATATATATAATAATAATTCTCTTTATTGACAGATAATACTAAACACAGTTTTTTTTCTAGCCACATCTCCTCGAGAAAAAATCAAAATACAGTTATGTTCTCTTTCACTATGTTCATCCGAACATAAATATTTTCTTGTCTTACAATACAGAGAAACAACAGACACATGAGAGACGTTTTCTATGGATTGGGTTTTATTACCAGTAACCAGTTCATACATATATCTACTATACACCATACATCATAAATAAACAAAAAAGTTCATATATTCACATGCACACAGTTCTGTTCCTTTTTACCAAACTACAAAATATAAAGTAAAGATGCAATTATTAAGATGCTTATGACAAGCAAATATATATTTATATAAACAACAAATTTTATCATTAGTTTTATCTTGAATTAACCCGTCGAACTAGTTACCGGTTTTTCTCAACAACTAAAAAAACGCGCCAAAATACATTTAAATACACCCTGAAGTCGAATCACTTCTCAAGCAATTAATTCGCTATGCACTTCTTTACAACAAGAAATACATGTAACATGTGTATCTTACTTGATAAATCCCCATTTTGATTGTTGTCAGTTTATTAGCCCGTCAATGGGGTTTGCAATTAATATTTCGCATGCGCAATAGCGACCTCCCTTTCCCAAACGTGTGAAAAACAGAAATATCCTTATGTGGTTTAAATGTAAACTGTATAATTCTGTTTGATAAAGGCCTTTAACTAAAACAGGGAAAATATACACCTGAGTGAAATTGCTATATACCATGTTATAAAAAATAGTGGTCAAATGCGCTAATGTGGGTCACGGATCACTGTGAGCAGCATGTGTAGTCACGTGAACAGATACGGTGTTGAAAAAACTGTCGATACTCATAAAATATTGATAAAAGCAATACAATTTTATGTTTGTCTTCAAGAAATATGATAGACAAAACCATGTGTGAAGTTTAATGACGAAATATCTCCGATTTCTATGTAAATTTACGAGTTGAAGAGTAGAAACACCCACAGGTAATTATAGCGATGTATTTTATATCTTGGACAATAATGAGCGTCCTGATTGGATGACCGATTTAAAACACACTGACTCCGCATGGTTTAGCAAGGTTACTCAGGTCAATAGTTCATAAATATAGAATCTGGAATATTGTTGATCATTGATTTAAACAAGAAAAAAGGGGAAAAAGTGTGGGGGGGGGGGGTGAATTTTACAGTTAAATAAATGTTATGATTCGACAGTTTAAAGAGAAAAATACAAATTTGTTGCGACTAAAGCTTAAATCAGCGTTAAAAATTGAACAAATAACAATGGTTTTGTAAATGAGATTTATTTTAAATAGAAAATCTGAATTTATTATTTATTAATTTATTATTAATGATACAATTTTATATCCCTTGGGAGGGGGTGTGGCTATGATGAAAATTTGAAATAAAAACACAGGACCGGACTTTAAGCAAAAATAATAATCCAGGATTAGTTTTTTATTAAACAAAAATCCAGGACCCCTGTGTCCATGAATTTTTTTTTAAAAGTTAAATAATATGAAATATTGCCATCCACACTTGCCTTTTGGACAGCACATTTATGTGTCCACACTTGCCCTCAGGCAACACTTGTTTTGTAATAATAAAAAAACTGTTGACGTGATGTAGAAGTTTGAAAGAATTTCAATGTGTATTTTAAATGAGGTTGAAACAAGTCAACATTGTATATAAATTCGGTTGTATTTCATTTTGAAGATTTTAATTACAGAAAACTGACAGCATCCAATTGTTTAATGATTGCAATTTTAACTCAGCTGTTATGAGAAGTAGGCAATATTTATTCATCATAATTGTTTTTTCACAGCCTACACTAGATTTGGTTGGTTGGTTTATGGTGTTTAAAGCCACTTTCAACAATATTTCAGTTATATTGTGGCGGTCAATATTATTGGTGGGGAAAACGGAGTACCCGTAGAAAACCACGGACCTGTCGCAAGTCACTGACAAACTTTATCACATAATGTTGTTTCAAGTACACTTGCCATGAATGGGATTGGAACTCACAACGTTAATGGTGATAGGCACTGATTGCACAAGTAGTTGTGAATCCAACTACCATACGATCACGGCCATGACGGCCAATGCGAGTCTGCCATTTGTCATGGCAATCTATACTGTGACATGCAATTTTGAACTGCTCATCCTTTTGAAGAATTGAAGAATGAAATCTGTCCTATTTCAAAGTGTCAAGTCTCTCCCAATTAAAATATTAAATGGGTGCAAGGCTTGGTAAACACATAAGTTAATATTTGAAGTATGGCATTTTATAACTAATTGAAGAGCATAAAGTCTGTGCAATAACTATTGTGCACTTCTCCGGTTTATGAAAACATTACTTACTCGGTCCTCAGATTAGTCGGACAAATCTTAATATAGGACCCTCAGCACAGACTGCCCTTTAATTTATCTCTGTCACAACAGTTCAAAATTTCAATAGGAAAATCGTAGTAATATCCTTAACACACATATACACGACCGCTCAACTTTCCTGGCTTAATACAGGCACTCCAATAAAAAGTGACGGGGTAAACCTAGTAAATGTATATCCTATTTCCATTAAAATAATTTATTTTGAATATTTGTCGTACATTATGTATCAGCATGATTTATTGAAGACATGGATGGCCTAGTGGACAACACTGACGTCTGATCGAGTCCCGATACTCATCTCAAGTGCTAACATATCCCTTGGGGTGTACTTAATAGGTAGGGCTGTGGTGCTTAACGCCACATTCAACAATATTTCAGTTATAAGTGGTCAGTTTGATTGGTGGAGTGTTTAGTTTAAAATATTTGACTTGGCAAATGTTGAACAAAATGGATTAAACACAAGTTAATCGAATTTATGATTGATTGATTGATTGATTGATTGATTGATTGATTGATTGATTGATTGATTTATTGATTGATTGATTGATTGATTTGTGTTTAACGTCCAGCGAGCAATTTATCGGCTATATTCAGGACGAGAACATTTAAAAATTTAAACGCCACGGGACTTGAAACAAGGAAAGGTGATGGGTAGGGACGGATCATTTAGCCAGTGCAACAGGTCTCCTATGGATCACTCACCATGAGCATAATGCTCATAATGAGCTGTTACACTGGGTTCTTTAACGTGCAAAGAGGGTGGCAATCTCTCAACACGGTACCTCGGTTTTTTTACGTCTCATCCGAAGGACGGGTTGGTTGTAAATTTATACATCCCGCACAACCGACGGACGCCCCTTCAAGCCGAAGAAGCTCTTGGTCCCATTTCTAGACCCCGGAGTTGACCCCTTTTAGAGGACTAGTGCCTCTAGGACGAAGAAACCTGGTGCCTATTCTACCCCCGGCACACCCTCTGACTTATGAAGTCTTATGAAGTCTTCTCCAAGGTCGAGGAAACGGGTGTACCCTGAAAAAACTACCGACCTGCCACAAATCACAGTACTGTTGTGCATCTAAAGTTTGTAAAAACACCATCTCCCATTCATATAAGATGAAAACCATACTCATTCATATAAGCATGAAAACCATACTCATTCATATAAGATGAAAACCATACTCATTCATATAAGTATGAAAACCATACTCATTCATATATTATTCAATTATTGGTGATCAATGCTTAAATAAGAATTAAATAAAGTAACACACATAGATCATTGTTCACCTTAGTGTGTTATAACATTTGTCTTGACAACACAGGGACTCGCATGGGCTTATAGAAATATTATTACCTCCTTAAAAAAACATATTTTGATATATTGAAGTGGACAATAAAAGACCAATCTTATAATACATTTGAAAGCTGAAAAGGTCGACCCACTCCAGCGGCACGTCTGTATATTGTGTTTTATATAGGAAAAACACTCTCCCGTGACATATCCAGACACTTACCTAAGCTCGGTGTTCTTAAATTTCACTGGCCAGTTCGTTATAACTGTCTCGACCCTCCCTCCAAGTAAGTCTAGTAGTCACGGTGTACATGTAGCTGAAAGTGAAATAAACACCAAAAATCCAAACCCTGTATTTTAATATTCGAATCACCGCTTAAAAGATTCACGGCAAAATACATAGTTTGACCATCCAGTCTCATGTCCCATTCGCAATGGAGATCGGGCACTAACTTCGGCGAGAAAATGAAAGACTATAGAAACAAACCGTTTTATATTGAAATCATTGTCTCCATGACAACGTTATTTGCGAGTAATTAAGTACTACTGAAAGTCAACAATATTTCCGTCCAACCGCTGATATAATGATTTTAATCTAAACAAAACATGATTATTTTTATGTGTAAATTAATTACAGTCAACTCTCGTTATGTCGAATCCATGTGGACCAGAAATTTAGTTCGACTTAACCGAAAATTCGAGATATCAGGAGCAAATTAGTTTAGTTATTACTGTTGATGGGCTAAACACTTAATTCGAGTTACCCGGAATTTCAACTTAAATGTGTTCGAGATAACGAGAGTTGACTGTATTACCATAATACTAATATTTTAATGTTTCAAAATAAATTAATCTCCTAATTATATGCAATAATGCAAGGTAATTTGCTATATATGAAATGGCATTGTTAAGAGAAATTATAAACAAATATTATCTTTTATTAATGTAAAATCCAAAAATTACGTCGCCTTGGCCTATTGTAAAACTTGCACAACTGGTAATCAATAACTTTCCTTGGCAACAATCCAACAGATCACCTGACTGTAAAATTTAGAGAACTACCGCAAGTCTTTACCTGCCTCAGAACTTTTCTTCACATTGCATAGCAAGACAAGAGAATAATCGAATATGCATTTGCATTGAAATCAATATCAACGACCGAGAAGATCCGAAAGTTGTATACGTCAGCAGAAATGTATGTCTATTTTAAGTATCATGACGACACAGGTGGGTATAAAAGAAATTGTGAGACTAATACTTATTGGAACTGGTGGTGGCATCTCCCCCTTCTGGTCGGCCATGAAAATGACAGACTGGAAGCGCATCCTATCGATTGTGATAAAGTCACTTTAACTAGTCAAACGCTTACTTCGTAATCTTCTTGGGTTTTTTAACTCAGGAAACCGTTCCCGGTTTTTGGATCCACATTGCAGCGACCCTGCTAACTCTTTTAGAGCTATGGGGTAAGTGTGGACACCCAAAGACCACAATCGTGCTACTTTTGTCCAACATATGAAAATATTATCTGTGTCGGCAATAGTACTGGTTTGTGATCTTTGTGGATTTTCTTCAGTCAAAAAGACCAGGAACGATTTCAATGTTGGGGTTACGAAGTAAGCAAAGTGATTTTTGTTATTTGAAAGGATGCGTTTCCAGGGTGTACTGACCAGAAGATGGGATAGCTACAGGCTTGGTTGATTGATTTAGGCTGCGAATGTGACACGCCGTATGTGTAGATAATGGACAATCGATTGTATTTCAATAAATGTAAGTTTTCATGGTTTTGTGATTTCTTTTCCCAATAATTTTGTGTAAAAAATAATATGTTCATAGCGGTAGGATTATGTTATTCAAACAAGAATTAAAATTAAAACTTTTAGAAATCTTTAGAATACAAATTGAAAGTGCAAAATATTTAGAGTATTATAATTTCTACATCTATAAAATTAATAATTTGTTTATTCAATGTCAAGTGGCTTTAACCAATTTATATTGTTTGTTTAAATTGTTACAAGCATTTGACATGTTATTCTTGAAAGTTTTAATTAAACTTAAAGTTGTACACAGATGATAATCATAAACCATGAATACAAAAAGACATGGTTTACTTGGTAACGCCGCTATAATATGAGTCTGTCCGTCGTTTACTTGGTAACGCCGCTACAATACGAGTCTGTCCGTCGTTTACCTGGTAACGCCGCTAGAATACGAGTCTGTCCGTCGTTTACCTTGTAACGCCGCTACAATACGAGTCTGTCCGTCGTTTACCTGGTAACGCCGCTAGAATACGAGTCTGTCCGTCGTTTACCTGGTAACGCCGCTACAATACGAGTCTGTCCGTCGTTTACCTGGTAACGCCGCTAGAATACGAGTCTGTCCGTCGTTTACCTGGTAAGCCGCTAGAATATGAGTCTGTCCGTCGTTTACCTGGTAACATCACTACAATGCGAGTCAGTAGAAGTCTTAACTACCAAGCTGGACCTTTTGAGCAAGAAAATTGACAACACAAACAGAACTGTAATGAATTTAGAAACCTATCTAGACTATTTAACTAGACAAGATGAAGATTTAAATCGCAGGTTAAGCCAGTGCGAAAGAGATACTACCCATATTAATAATGTTCTAAATCAATTGCCCACATTCGATCAAATAGAATCGCTAATAACAAGAACACTACCTGCACAGGCAGGAAATACATTTCCCAGGATCACAGGCACTCGTTTCATATATATATTTGTTTACTGTCTACGTCTATCCATAAAGAAAGGTCCTTATCGGTTTCGCGACGGTTGCCTCAGTTCACGGTCGAAAAAACTAAGCTCAAGCTAGCGAACAATTTCTAGCGAACAA
>MJUT01049391.1:161999-172148 GCA_002080005.1 Gigantidas platifrons | reverse complement strand
CCGAACACTGATAACTGCTGTAAATAACCAAGGAAACTTGGTGCATGTAAATTCGTTAGAATTAATATGATTTAAGAAATATATCTATGAAAACCCGAGGTAATCAGTTGATAATATATAATGGTATTTAGTAAGAATGACACTTAAAATCGGAAAAACGTGATGAAATCAATAAAAACAAACCCAAATTCTGCAAAGAGGCCAGATAAAGGGAAAATTGAAAACAAATTGTATTGCATATTATTGACAACACTTGAGTTTTCTTGATTATATTTTTTTAGGCAAAAAAAACAAACATGAAGTTCATTATTTTAGTCTCTAACATAAAAGAGATATCACCTAGCGTTTTCTCCTGAAAAAAAGAATATATCAAAAACTACGATGCAATTATACTGTCAAAATTACGATTCGGCCGAAAAAATATACTAAATTATGCTTACGTGTTGAAAAATGGAGTAGGTCGGTATAACATCTTTTTTTTTATTTTCACACAAAGCTTGCTGAATCCTCCTTTTTGTGTCGTTCTCGTATAGAATCCGTCAATGTTTTTATTCTTCCATGATTTGACTTGTGCCATGTGCACATTTCCTTCATCAACAAACAATTTGCACATGCACAACCGCTTTTCCGAATGATATGGTTCAGCATACATAGATGTTAACCACGAGAGGACATCTCTCAAAGTTGTACAACTTACAAAGAAGTTAACCACGAGAGGAAATATGTCAAAATTGTAAAACTTACAAAGATGTTAACCACGAGAGGAAATCTGTCAAAGTTGTACAACTTACAAAGATGTTAACCACGAGAGGAAATCTTTCAAAGTTGTAAAACTTACAAAGATTTTAACCACGAGAGGAAATCTGTCAAAATTGTACAACTTACCATCAACTTTCTTTAAGAATACAGACGTATGTACAACGTCCAACCCTATATCACAGTTTCTATTAGTCTGATCATTAAATATCCGACATCGCTTTGTCATTCTGTCATAACTTGCTCTGTGGCACAAATTGTTATGCGTGCAAACACTGGCACATTCTATGGCAGAGCGGGATGCAATTTCTGTTACATCAGACGCTTTAGTCGATATAGTTAATTCGCCATGAAGAACAAAACGTTGTGAGGAAACAAAACAAACAACATTAATAATCCAAAGTTTAACCGGTAAAGAAATAACACTAGACATTGCCATTAAATTTCTTTTATTTTTTTCCTTAGAATGGTTTAATTCCACTTTATTCTTGTTATTAAATGTCAGTAGAATAGTTCAAGTTTATTTGCAGCTTGTTATTCAGTTTGTTAATAACAATTCTTTGGAAAAGGTTAAAGTCATATAATATTCTGAAATATCTAATAACATAATTAAAAACATATGTTTACTGCATATTCTATAAAATTAATACTTTACCAATTGTCAAGAAACAAATACGAAAAAACATTGTTTAAAAAAACAACCAATGAATCCGTAATTTGAACAGTGATATGCAAAACTGTTTACATGGCATATCATTGATTCTTTATCTGAATATTAAAATGAAAAGTGATATTGGAATACAAGACACAAGAGGAAATATTGAATTACATATGTAAATGTCAGCATTTGAAAACTATGAAACATATGTTCCTTTCCAATTCAAATTACATCATTCATATACATTTTGTAAATTTATGCAAAACCGGGATCCCTGCAAAACCTTCATTGTAGAGTCTTCTAAGACCAAATTAATATGAGAACCGATATATTGACTTGCATACTTGTGCACTCTATGCTACCAGTTTCCCTGGATCATTCATTTTTGATTGCCCCTTTGGTATTCTCTTATGTTTATTTGCATTGATTGTAGTACAACAAAAAACAAGAAATATCACACTGGAATAGTTCCAAAATCCATACCAGTAACGCACATTCATTTTCATGATTTATTCAAATTTAAAAGTGTCGAGTTTTAACTGGTTTTACCGGCCCAAGCCTTCATGCGTATAATGTTAAATCTCCATTTTCTTTTAAAAGGGTAAACAAATACACGTGAAACTGTATAAATAGTTGCTTTAATATGTATTTAATTACTTTGACACACTTAATAAGCCCAACGTTACTAAACCTTTAAATAGTAACAAAACAAGTAGTTTATTTTCTACAGCATTTTTCGTATTGGACCCATCCTAATAAAATATAATACGCTGCATTACCATGCCATATTTGAATCAAAGTACATTTAATATTCAAGATGCTAAATTCAGGAAGGGAAGGACTATATAACTTTTATATGTGTGTTTTTCTGAAAAAAATATCTCTCCAGGTTTTATGGGAAAATATAAATTTACCTGAAAGATGCAAATATTAAATAATCTGATCCTTAAGTTTTCAGCCAGAATTGTTTTGCTACATTTGAAAAGAAGTTACTTATTTTTCATTTTAAGAAAATAAAGTAATCCGCAAAATATAAATTAAAAAATGACTTATGACAGTAGTACAAAATACCATATTGAAGACAAACAATAGAACAACGAAACATAAAATTCAAAACGTCATTTATTGTAAAACAGTAAATGAGTGGAAAATGAAGTCGAACAAAAATATCTCATGCAAGTTGCTTTCCTGACTTTCAGAAGATTTCTATTTATGTTCCACCAAGTATGTATAAATGCTCCGAATCGACTTCCTCAAACCTTTCCCATTAATCCACTAACTTTTGTCAAGGGCTTAGCGGTAGAGAACACACTATCCAGTTTAATGTCATTTATTAAATGACGTATTTTTTCAAAAACATAAAAAAACAACATAATATACAATGATTAGCGAGTATCTTATGAAACATAAAGATAAAGACAAAGACATTCCCTGATTTAATAGTAGAGACACACCTGATCGATATAACAAGTGTCTATGACAAAAAAAAGGGGGGCCTCAAAACAGTCACAGCACCAAATACGCAATCTTTAGGGGAAATCGTCAAACCCCGAGATTACATTTGCACGTCTCCGTGTTATATATGTAACAAAAATTGGGTCGATACTCCAACAACAATGGAATATTATCCAGTGTAAATTCAACTCACACAAGTTTCATGAATAAGATGCCTCGGCTAGCTCAGATATCCCGATTATTGTCAACAAATTCATATGAAAGGGTTCGGCCTGTGCTTTCGCTCCAGGACTTGTGGACACTACAAGTATCCAGTATCAAACACAAGAATAAGGGTCCATATTCATGTACTATGTCAACCAGTTTATCGCGACTTGGTGACAAGGTATGAATGGACTGAAAGTATACAATCAGGGTATCTTTTCACAATTTGTAAATTTTATCATATGATGCAAAGAATATTTTTGGGATTTATTCCAAGACTAAGTCAGCTATGTGACTAGATCTAATTTCTCCAAATGTCTAGGAAGGCAGTACAATTTTAGGAACGGTATGTGTCAGATTGGCCCGAACGTTCTTGTTTTGTGTATGTGAGTTGAAACCACTAAGACACCCTGGAACAATGCTCTGGAATAACCATATTGGATGGAGAAGTTTTATTAGTATATTGGATATCAGAGGGTATCCTCTGATTGCCAAGCTAATTTAGTTATGTAAGGAAACTAGAGTACCGGATATCAACTCTAGACGAACGATCGCCAAGCTAATTTATTTCTTTAAGAAAGCCAGGGTACCGGATATCACCTGTAGACTCATCTAGGACAAAAGTAAATAACTGTACTTGTATTCCGGAGCTATTAATCAAGACTTTTACATAAATTATATTTTATTACACAAAATTCACATACATAAATCAACAATTAAAATGTGTCAGTAATTACGTTGTTTATTCAAACCTTTAATTGATCCTTAATCAATCAGTTATCAATCCTTTGTCTGAAAGTATCTCAATTATAAAATTTACCACGGATGCCGACTTATGTCCCAATTACCCAAAAATAAGTTTATCACTAATTGGATGGAATTGTACATTAACTGATCCCAGTGCATTTACATTTCTACTTGCATTACCCCTCAACATTGAAATTTCACAATATTCCTACCTATACGGACTACTATTAAAATTACACAACCCACAGTCTAATAATACACTATTTGACCTCCGTTAATACTGGGATTGAAATTTTCAAAAATTACGCGTATTCTTTAAACGTGAACTTATGGAAACTATACAATCTATATGTCGTAAACTATCCACTCAGTTTTCGGGTTTATTTTTCATTCATATTTTTCCCGGATTAAATGTACCCAAATCTCGTATATCATATATGAAAATATGCGAACCATATAACCCCAAACTTTCAGATACTTAAATGCTTAGATATGTCAAAAGTGAAATTTAATTGACATGTCACGGATAACAAAGAAGATTATGATGAATAAACAAACTTCCTTTTAAAGAAAACAAATTAAGATAGGTGGTAGGATTAGCAATAACATTGACACTCGTTTTCAAGGGAAAATGTATGCATGTCCTACCATAGAATAAAAATTCAGCGTCTGCTTCTAGAATATTCCAAATAACACTCACGATTTAAGTTTCAATTAAATTTAAAGAAATTAAATACCGGGTCGCTCTTTGTCCATCTCCGACTGATTTTAACCAAAGAAAATACACGAAATTTTAATCCATGAAGAAAATGTTTCTTAGTTCCTACCAAAGATGTTTCACCTTCAATTCCCCAGTTTAGAATGAAAATTTTCCAGCCGACCAGCACGAGCTAACCGGAGCGCGCGAAATATTCCAATTTCTCTAGACTTTCCCATTTAAATTATTGAGCCTAAGAAATCCCCTTCATTTCATTGGTTGACAGGGAAATTCCATTTATTTGAATGGTTAAATAAATATTTCTGAATATACTAGGGGTTCTCGACGGGTTGTTTTAAATGTAACGTCCCGGAAATCAAGAGGCCAAGTAGGGCAAGATTAAAAAAGTAAAGAAACAGCGTAAATAGTAAAGAATTGACCCCAAAAACGTTACACTTATATTCTCTGTTGGCCACTTTTAAACTTCGGTTCGAATTTACAATAAAATTAACAGTTTCATATAAATTATGAAATGAATAGGATGTGTCCGTCTCGATTATTTTAAATAACGTTTGACATGTATGTTGGTAATAAATTAAGAAATAATTCATGCCGGCCATACTTTATTGTTATTCACATATGGGTAGGAATTATATTCATGAATTGGCCGGCGAGAATTATTTCGATTCTAATAGGACAAATACGGCAATTTTAAAATTCGAGGCGGTCAAAGTGGCCAGCACTTCCTACATATCAATGCATAAACATTAAGCATACAAGGAGTGAAATATGTGTGGATTTTTTCGTTGTAAAGATGTTTTATGTTTGTCTTACCCATGTTTTTATTACAGGTATTCCCATGATAACGTTTCGTCGTTTCTAATTGATATTTAAACCGTCTATTTGTGTTCACCGTTAACCGGAAGTTATGGGTGAAGTATAAGTTAGAAATCGGAGTTAATGCATTGGAGAAATAGCCACAACAAAGCCGTGTTAATAAGAGTTTAATTATGATAAGACTTGATTAGGAATTACTTAATTATAACTTCATTAATCACAACAATTTTCAGATAAACAATAATAAATAATAGTAAATCGCTAACAATGACGGTGATTCTTCTTTTTTTTTTTTTTGGTATTCAAATATGCCTTTATATGTATACAGAATACGGGACATCACATTAGAATGAAAAACCAAAAACTACCACCACACCGTCGGAACAGTTCTAAATAGTAGAAAGAGGCAAAATCGATACCTCAACCACACAACGAGTCAACCTTACATCTCGACTTTGTTTTAATATATGTTAAAGTGACAGTGTCTACGATTTTTCATAATTTTTAAGTTTGACAACAACTTGAAAATAAGCTAGATAAATCAATAAAATGACCAAATAACCATCTCATATGACCAGAAATGTGTTTAATTAGATGTAATTAAACAAATTACTTCTGATCATCTGCTGGCCAAGCTCATTAATTATTCATGACCCAGTATGATAACGCAGAACGGAATGACCCAGATTTATCAAAACAAAGACATGGATGATCTATCTTTAGACTAAGATGTATAATTCATATATGTTTAATGATAAATTACACATATTTACCTATAAGAGCACAAGTTATCAATCAAAACTCAAATTATTAGCCATTTTCGGTCAAAGTCGGTTTTCTTCCACGGTTAGATTTTCCGACAGAAGACATTTTCATCAACACACCGATTCCGCGCGTGGGCAGTTCATCATACAGAGACGGAGTTATCTTGATTGATTTCAGTCTATGCATAGTGCTAGTCGAGAAGAATTTTTCGAATATGAACGGGCTAAATTTTCTAATAGAACATTGTAAACATTGCAGACGAAATATGTATTTTCAGCCTTTATCCAAAATATTATATCTAATCAGACTTGAAATTGGTATATATTAGTTCCGGGTTTAATACTATCTCTATCGGCGGTTGTTTGGTTTAATTTCATCATCAACAGACCGTAAACTTACCTGTATATTGGAAATCTCGAATGTCCGTAGGAAAATATAGCACGATTATACATTAAAGCATACAAAGTGAATATTTTACTATTTTATATGTTAATTTGAATGTAAAATTAATCTTACATGTAGAATTTTACATCAGTAATGCATAGTTAATTAATAATAGACTGTTATAGAATATGTGTGAAAATTTCGACGCTACTACTTTTCAATATAGTCGTTTTGTGTAATGCTACTTCTTTTCAATAGAAACGCTACTGTTTTCTAATAGATATGTTACTTACTTTTCAATATGGACTTACATAAGTATTGTTACGGACTTCAAAGAAGATGTGCTTGTGGCATGCTATTTAGGCATAAGAAACTACAAGAACTTAACAACACAATAAAAATGTAAAGATACTTAACACAAACAGAAAATCAAGGATTTTATTAGCACATGAAATATACAAATGTATAATTAATATAATGAACGAGTTTGTTGTATATGTTATCGAAATATATTCTTATTTGAAATATTTCTATTTGGAAGCGCAAGTTGAAACACCTTTTAAAATACAATTATAAAAAATGAAATAGGAAATCATATTTGGATGATCTTCCATCAACAAAGTTATCATACACGGAAAGACTGAAGACGTGAGTAACGAGTGTACATGAATTTATTTGCATGTTTATAAAGTATTCCGCTCTTTTCATATATGAACACGTGGTACTCTTGGAGATCATCACACATTCTAATGCAATTATGTTCGAAACGGTTTACGGTGGGAACAAATTGCATCGACGAGACACTATCCCTTCGGCTTGTCGCTTCGGTATTCGTTTGCCGATGTATTGTGGAAGTTCTTCAACAAGACAATTGTTAGAAGTGCATATCGTTAGAAAAATATACTACTTCATCATGTTGCGTTTTGTGTGTTTTNAATCTTTATTCCGTTTATGAATACAAAATTGTTTTGTAACTATAATGCAAACCTTTGTAGGAAATTACTGACTTGTGCACCAGAAAAGATGTCAATATCAAGTACAATCGTAGTTGATTTAATAAGTGTTTACATTTTAAAACTGTATCACTTGTGTAATTGTCTATATTTTAAATAAGTAGCATTCATATTCAAAAGTCGTAGCGGTTATATTGAAAAGTAGTAGCCGCATAATTGAATTTCTCCTATTTATTGATTTAATTCGTTCGAAATACCAATACAGAATGTAATTTCTAGGTTGTATGATTACAAGAGGACTGCAAATGTAACTTAACTCCATCCTTAACGTGCAAAATGGTGAAAAATACCATGTTTTGTTATTTCACAAGTTTACATGCACTAAATGTTTATATTCAGTCTTCCTGAATAATGAAAATGTTTTAAAATGTCTTAGATAGTGAAATGTCGTTAGAGTTGACATCAAAACATATGATACATACCTCTAATGTTGCAAAAAAACATCCTTGTTTATGTTTATTCGTCTGTTTTAACCCATAATACATCTATGTTCTATTAGAAAATTTAGCGTGTCTATATTCGAAGAGTTTTACTCGACTAACACTATGCATAGACTTGATTTGAATTAGAGTAGCCCAGACACAAATTGCTTGCGAACACGTTTTCCCCGAAATATTTCGTGAAAACCACTTTTCGGTGTTTTTGGCTGTTTTAGATGAATTTTTACTCACATCTGTTCAAGTTTAGGAGAAAAATTCCGATTTGAAAAATCTGACAAAATCGTAGCCACTGTCACTTTCACGCCTTTTTTTTATTATTATATTATAAAACTATATTTTATTTTAGGTATATTTGCTTTAGAAGGACATTGTTATGATGACAACACGTGGGTAAAATATCAGAACAAGAATTACATGCTTGTTGGAGTGAAGAGGTCATGGATGGAGGCGCAGGTTTGTATTATTGAGGACTTGTTGAGGTTTTATTTAAGCAATGTTTTGCATCTCATTTTGTGTCGCTTATTAATATTCAGGTCATCATAAGTTATTGATAAGTGATATCAGTAGTTACGTTGCGATTGTATATATTGTCGAGATACACACACTATTGAAGAGATGCAAGCTATTTAAATGTATATCAAGTTCATTGTTTTACAACTTGTTTCCATTATAAAACGGACGAATATACCATTAGAGTGCCCGCATGTGTTGGCCAACAAAAACAGAATTAATTTGTTAATACAAATGGCGTTGTTAGACATTTTGATGTTGATAACTGTAGCATCCAGGATCTAGAGTATCGCTAAAAATGCATACCTGTTATATACACTCCGACAAAAGTTAAGCTCCACCCTATATTTTTATCGATATATTTTTTTTTCACATCAATACTGTTAAAACAATAAAATAGATATCACCATTTTTCTTAAACTTCTTAAAAGACCTCACCAAGGGCTCTAAGTATTTATCATCCTGAAAGACGTGAGTATGACATGGCAAAAATGGGGTTCAAACCAGGCGCTGGAAAAACGTAAAACCAGTTTGTCTTTGATGGAAGTTTTTAACATTGCATTAAAATGCAGAGTCTTCAGATTTTAAGAACTTTTAAATGCATCTATTGTGCGTATGTGTAAGGCATAAAAATCAATAACGAATATATCCACCGCGTTTATTGTGAAGTTGTGTAACACGCCTCGTCATGCTTCTCATAAGACGCCTAAGCCGTTTTTGGGGGAACTGTTGCCACTCCTGTAAGATAGCAATTCTTAATTCGTCAATATTTGACATTTTGAATTGCTTTGGTAAATTATTCGGCCAATAAAGTCCCATACATGCTCTATAGGGTTCATGTCTGGCGACATCGCAGGCCATGGAATTGTTTGGACAGCCTCTTGCTGTAAAAAAATGTTGTAAAATTCGGGCTCTATGTGGCCCAGCGTTGTCGTCCATGAACATTGGTCTGTCAGCCAACGCATGATTGTCGAAATGGGGGACAACGCGTGGAGCGAGCACATTGTCACGGTATTTTTGGCCTGTCAGATTACCATCAAGAACGTACAAGTCCAACTTACAGTCAAAGGAAAAACAACCACAAACAGTTACACCCCACCCCCAAGAGCAGTTATGCCCAAAATGTGGTTGTCCTGAAATGAAGTTTTTCGTTGGCGCCAAACCCTTGCACGACCGTCGGTAGGGCGTAACAAAAAACGACTTTCATCAGAACAGTGGGCCCGTCTCCATGTGCGAATAGTCCACCCCAAATGATCATGTGACCAGTCAAATCGAGCATGGCGATGACGTAATGTCAACTGTGGACATTTTATGGGTCGTCGTGCTCGCATTCCCTAATGGCGGAGGCGTCTGATTACAGTGCGTGTGCTAATGTGGCCTCCAAACGCTAAATTACCATGAAGTGCACCAGCTGTGCTGATCGGCCGTTGCCGCGCCCGTCTAGATATGAGCCGGTCTTCTCGTCGTTTTGCGAGGTCTATCTCTACACGTGGACGGTCAGTAACATTCCCCGTTTGACGAAAACGCTGCATCAGTCGTACAATGATGGAATGGTTAACCCTGAAGTGGTCTGCTACCCTTCTATGGCTAAAACCACCGTTATGCATGCCAACAGCTTGACACCTTTCTGGTATGGTTAATTTTCGCCGCACCATATCAAACCAATAGAAAATGAAACTTAAA
>MJUT01049391.1:134153-154534 GCA_002080005.1 Gigantidas platifrons | reverse complement strand
AAATAAGCTGAATTTCTGTTAACCATTTTGAACATTTGTTTTACTTCCATACAATAAGATGCCGGATAATGAGTCCGTCTGTCTGTCAGACTAATTAACAGAATATAAATACGCAAACAGCGTGCATTCTATGAACTTTGCAAAGTGTCAAATTAATTTCAAAGGTTTCTGCAAAAAAAAACACTCTTGTATAAATATAAATTCTCCTTCAGTTGCCCGTGGGTTACGTTATTTCTCCACTCAAGAGAGCTAAATTAAAAATTTTAACCACAACCCGTCAGGCGAGTGGTTAAATTTTGTAATTTAACTCTCGAGAGTGGAGAAATATCGTAACACACATCGTCAACTGAAGGAGAATTTGTTTCTCCGATTATTTAACACAAACTTTATTTCAAAATTTGAAATAACTGCGTTTGAAATTAATGCGGGGAAATGCACGAGACATTTTAATCCTCTAGAGGATTACATATTTTTCCACCACTGGTTCAGCGGGGTTAAAACGTCATAATAATGGGAAAAGTAATTTTAGAAGTTTATGAGGTAAAAGTGTATAAAATTTATTAAGCTGAAAGGAAATAACTATGTTTCTTCCATAAAAGTAAACAGATAGGTTATTTCCACTTAATTTAATGAAAGTATAAGGATAGAAGTCCTGCTTACAATATAATAATTAACTTTATTTGATTTGCTCTTGATTTTGTAATGACTTGATTATAAGGTTATTTGATACACAATCGATTTGTCGAGTCTGTTCACTTATAATCACTTCTTTTTTGTTTGTTTTGAATGAGTGATTGTTGTTTAACACCAACTCAACATGTTTGTTTTGAAAATGATTCGGTGTCTTTTTGTTTTCTTACAAAGATAAATATACCAATAACGTTTTACATGAATTAGATGCACATTGTAATAATTCACCCACAGTGGCTAACGTAATTACCGACATGAGGAAAATACAAATGTATAGGCATTTCACACGCAAGTTACAATAACTTAAAGGTATATTGTCTACCACATTTGTATTTTTTCATACCCAAAATTATTGTTGTTTTCCGTACTGACCTTCATAAAATGAAGATTAAGCACCGAATTATTGGCGAATACGCTACGAAACGTTAAGATGCAAACAACATTAAACGAGCGTGACAATAATGAAGTGTTTGAATCTTAACAGTATTTTCCCTACCTCAAAGCTAAGCCCCCGAGAATTCCAAACTTCCGTTTTTTTAGGTTGCGCTTTCACTTTAATTGTTTTGTCATCCTGGACAATAATTCTGATACCGATAGTTTTGAGCCTTCCTGGGGGAATAGTGAAGTTTTTAGAATTTCGTAAGTTATAGTTATTGGTTTGACCCACCGTAATAGGTAATAAATCTTGAAGATAATCAGGTGATTGGCCACTGACTATGTCATAGAATAATGAAAGTTTTCTTTTTTCACGCCTAACTGAAAGTTTTTTCCCATCCCGTTTCCTTATAGATAAACAGTATACTCGCATAAGACGTTAAACCGGTTACTATAAGTGCTGCTTCAAGTTGAATTTTTTCAAGCCGTTCTGAGTCGGCGAGATTACAATTATCCCAAACCTCTCCTGCATATTCTAAAAGTGGACGAATAAAAGTTAAATACATAGTTTCAAGGAAATTTCGGGATACCTTAAATTTAAGTTTTCGCAGAACTGCCACTTGTTTGGATGTTTTGCAATAATAGTATTTATGTGGTTTAACCACTTACAATCTGCACTTAAAGTGATGCCTAAATGCTTATGACATTTTACCGGATAAATTTTAGTGTTTTCTATCCAGAACAAACCAGGAGGTATGTCTCTAGTATTAAAATAGACAATGTCAGTTTTAGTAGGATTAACTTTGACTAACCATTGTTTGGTCCATTCTGAAATATTTTTTAAGTCAGTATTTACCATGTTACATAAACTATTCATTTCATACGATTTTTCTCCTATGGATGTGTCATCTGCAAACAATCTGCACAAGCCTATCGTGTCATCAGCAATGTCATGAATAAATACTAAGAAGAGAAGGGGCCAAGGATGGACCACTGCGGAACCCCTGCCTTAAGATAACCCCATCGCTAAAATACACTGTATAAAATTATAGTATGATTAACCGAGGTGGATATATTGTCACGAAAGGTGAAACTTAACAGCCGTCGTCATACTTGTGTGTAATAGTGTGTCATGGTTTATAAACGTGTATTATTAAAATTATTATCAATTTGTCTAAACAAACAGTCTCAGTATTTTAAATTATACATTGTAAAGAATTATTTTAATGATACAATCACAGGAAAAAAATATTACAATCGTCTTAAACCGGAATTTGCAGTAGAACCTACAGACAAAAATTGTGGACGGAGCTTATCATCAGATCACTCAGGGTATTGTGTTAATCGAATGATAAACATAAATCCCCGTTGAACAACATATTTATGAAACTGTATGTCTGTCTCATGACCAACGTGACCTAAAGGTCACATACCTCAGAAATTTGAATTTTCGAAATGATTTTTGTAGTTTTTAGACTGATGAAGAATACTATTTTTAAGAAGACTGAAAGTTTCGTTAGAAGGAACACTAGTAACGATGCTTGTCAAATATTTTGCTCCAAAGGTAACTGTGAAACTATGTATCATTGATTTTTCTTGCTCGAGATAACGTGGTCAAAATAATGTACAATCTGAATGTTTGCTCCGCCCACATCTATTCATACCCACGTTCTCGGCTTAAGCAAGTGATAACCATACAATATATCTACCCTACTGTATCCGGAAAGAATACTGGGATGTTTCAATGTGGTTTTAATTTTTATTTAATTGCATATAGAAGGATGCACGGGATGGCCAAATAACTAATTGTTCTTTATTGAATTCCAGTTATGTAACATGTATTATAATTGGTCATAGTACAATTACATGGCGTTTTTCATTCTAAGGTATAATGTTAAGCAGTCGGTTTCGCCAGATTCTATAACATAATTTGGAACGACCGATCTGTATAACATAATTTGAACCGGTCGGGATGCATAATATAATTTGAACCTACTCACCATGTGTTAGAGTTGTATCCCCTTTAATAAAGCGCACAAATGATCGAGATTAAAAGTATCATGCGACAACAATGACTTAAAATTATGATAAACATGTTTTTGTTATCATCTGAAGAAGAAAAAAAAACAAAAACAAAAACAACTGGTGCTTGGGACAGACAACCAAAAATAGGCAAGATGAAATCCAAACTAAGCACATGTATTTAAATGCTATTCTCAATAGACCATATCATATGTTCACGGTGGATTTTCGGGTGTTTTTTCTGCGTTTCCAAACTGAGCGGGTTTGGAAATGAACTTTCCGGATCTCAATATGTCACAAAATGGACACTGTTGCAAAAAGGAAGTCATAAGTGTGCTTAGAACTATTTTTACGGAATTCTCCAATATATAGTATCTTTGTGTTTTAATATTTATTCATCATATATCTTCCAATTAGTTCAAAAATGCCTACACAAACTCGGAATAAGACCGAACAAATGGAAGGTCGTCATGTTTTTCTCAAAATATATTGAATGTAAATGAATTTATAATTGGGATCTTACCTCGTCTGATTTGATCTAAACTTCCAAGAACTTTATTGAACAACACTCAGACACTATACAGTGTAACATGAGGTGCAATATTAAATACAATAGAGAAAATGACGAACTAAACAGAAACAGTATTAAGAATACATGTTATATATTATAAATGTATATATATATTAAAATTATATATAGAAGATAGCTATAATAATTGTGATATATTTTTTTATCCACCTTGAAATATTAGTCATAAGTTGACTGTTGCATAATCTGAATAAACCCTCCATCTTGTAAATAACAAGTGGATTCCAATAATTATTTGGAATATTTTTTTGTCTTAATAGAATAATTCTGTCATTTGAACATGTAAATAATATGTGATATTCATCTCCAATTTTTTATTTATTACAAAATGAGCATAATCTTTATTCTTTTGATATGTTATTCCATCTTCCGGTTTCAATGGGAAGTTTCAAGTTTGAAGTTCTAAGTTTGGTTATGTATACCCTGTCTTGTTTTGCTAACCTATTAAGGTACTCTTCAAATTTAAAATCTTTTTTTCACAACTTTATACAATTCTCTTGGAGAGTTATCCAAATCAGAAAACCATTTTTGAATAAATTGATCACATAATCGCTGTTTTATCACTGATTTTATGGAAGACATACATATTGGAAATTTAGATTAAAATACATAACTCAGTCCAGTATCATTAAATACACTTTGAACAAAGGAAATCCTCTTAAAATGTGTTGTTCCGTTCATATGTAACTTATACAGCTTTGAACACAATTTGTTTTCATTGCTAATGAGTCTATTCCAGATATCATTCTCAGTTTTATCTTTTATATGGGACGAAGTCCCAACTATGGTAAAAATAGCCATTTTGTTCTATGTCACTAATGCCTAAATGGTCTTATGGATGTGGATAGTATATTGCACATTGACTGTAAACATGAAAATCTAGGTGCTAGCGATAATGATTTAATAAAAACAGACAGTAAATAGGAAAAATACGTAAAATATTTTTTTTTAAATCGTTAAAAAAATATGTCCATTAAATGAGTCCCTGTGGCTTGTATGAGTTGTTAGATCCAACGACCTAACTCATTGAGCCACCCGAGCCCCCAAGTTAGATATAGTGTTTTACAACAGTCACCTATATTCGCTATATATAGGATCCCTTTTACAATTATGTTCATTTTGTTTTACTGCTAATGTGCTGAAAAATATAATGGATAATTTTGACAAAGCGTAACTTGTGTATTCTTTAATTCCTCTTGTACAGAGATACATGTATATATAACAATTTTCAATCAAAAATTATAGAATATGGAACAGTTCTTTAAAGAGAGAATAGGAAAATAAAATTAACTCAATTAATCGTCCTGTGAGAAAAATATACGCGCAGCATCACGTAAATAGTTGGCACAAATGTTTGTAAACGTATATATACATCATCTTTGATATCAGGACAATTTGTCGTTAAATTCTGCACACGTCCTAGAAGTATGTACAACAATTCTTCACACGACGAAGAATATAAAGTGTCAAGATAAATACAAGTTTGGATTCCAAATATATCAAGAATTGATGTCCAAAATTTGTCACGAACTTCTTCTGTTGCTGAACAGCTAGAGCAAAATGTTCAATTGTATCCATAAAAGGTGACATGCATCTACTGCAAATCATCAAGTCATATTGTGGCACACACGTTGCTAATTTGGCTAAAAAGTATACATTTGAAAGTTCAAGAGTCGTTCTTGCAGATAACCATCCACTGAAAATGCCGTCAGTATGCACTTTTTTGAATCGGGTAAAGTCATTATCCTGTTCCATACGAGATAAACGTTCAGAAGTAGCTAAGCTATTAATAGCGTTTGAAACTGTCCTTTGACATACCAATTTGAATACACGCTATTTGCTTTCCAAGACGAGTTGGTAGATCGTTTATTATTTATTAAAGATAAAAATATTTTTAAAACATTAGAATAAATATAATGTTGAAATAACAGGAACAATTATAATTGTATTTACGTTTTAGGTGATAAAAACGTATACACCACCCTTGAAATTATAAGTTTTCATTATGAGAAGCGCCAAATTGGCTTAACTATATACAGCTGTCTCATCATAATCAATATGTATTCACAATTTTAACGATCGATGTTCATAAAAGATGTTTTAATTTTAATTTTGAATCAAATGATTTAGGCCGAAACGTTTAGAAATGGATTTTCTTTTTTTAATTAAATAATTATCGTTTTACTCGATCAATATTGCGTTTAAGTCCACACAGGAAGTCGCCAGGTACAAGTGTCATTTTACATCCGGTCGACGGGACTCTGACCGAATACCTGAATACATGTGTCATAATCTTTGGCAATAATCAGAAACGCAATACATATTTTGTGACCCGTTAACGCTACCTGTGACTAGAATAGGAGATGCAATACACATTTTAAAGGTTCTAATAGGTGATCAAAATACACGACCCTGATCAAGTATGCATTAGGAATGGGTGCGTATTAATGCACACTGGCGGACCAAGGGGGTGTTCGACAATTTAGTAAAATTCGTGTATAAATTGGGTAAAAATTGGCAAACAAGGGCCTGGGATCCCGTTTTCAAAACTGATGGATCCGCGCCTGGTGCAGAAATGATTCTGGGGCTATTTTCACAAAATAAATCTGAAGATTAACATTGATCGTAAGTTATATTGAATTGTTCATGATTTAAGAGTGATTTTTATCTTGATTTTTTGTGTGCCCCATCAGAATGATATGGCAACAACCAAAATTATGAAGTAAAGCAGGGTGAAAAGGGCAGGGTGGAAAGTTCTTCTTGCAAACCCCAAAAATCAAAATAGAAAAAAAAACATTCGTATGCAATTGTTCCTTATAAAAACAACATCCAAATTTTGTATGACTATTCTGAGATTAATCAGAAGGGTCAAAGTTCGAAAGACGTGATTAAAATAAACAAAAACATGTTTTCTTTACGCAGAGACATATTATATGTTACGCTTTGTTCAAATCAGAAATAACCGTTATGAAAACCGATTAATCTTTTTACTGTTGGCGAATACGAATATTGCATTTCCATAAACAAATTATTATATTACGTAAGAGATGCTACCTGAAGTTTTGTATAATAAACTTTAAAAGTATTTATAATACTCATCGTCTGTAATTGTCAAATGAAAACTATTACAAATTATATGTTTACATAATCCTCTCAATTTTATTAGATTGATTGATTGATTGATTTTTGGTGTTTAACAATATTTCAGCTATATCATGGCGACCAGTTTTAAATGGTGGAGGAAGCCGGAGTATCCGGAGAGAACCACCGACCATGGGCAAGCAACTGGTAAACTTTATCACTTGCGACTGCTAGTGGAGTGCACCCTTTTTTGTAATTTACAAAGCCGGGCGCGAACCCACGCCGTATTGGTGATAGCGTTGTATGAGTTGTTAGATCCAGCAACCTAACTCATTGAGCCACCCGGGCCCCTAAATTTTATGAGAATGAGGACCCCGGTTTGTCACGCTTGTTTTGGGGCGTGGTGGTATTTATACATCACGTGATAATTGGTATCGAGATGCTATCAAAATGGCGACATCCATCTATCGTTGACCGAATTTTAAAATCGATTTCATTCCCTTATCAAACATAATAAAACGCTAATATACATATAAACATCCATATTTATACATCAGGAAAAAAATAAAAAAAATAATTTGTTTTGCGAAGTTTCCCTTTAAGCTAGAAAAGTCATAATATCAACCTTCATCAACTACAACGCCTATCATTTTTCATTTAGTAAATGGAAATTGGAGTTCGTGGGGAGACATGTGTTGGAGGAACAAGGACACGAATTAGAACCTGTGATAATCCGACACCTCTAAATGGTGGTTCCCCATGCCCAGGATTGGATAATGAAACTGGTTCATGCTCTACTCCCATCTCATGTCCAGGTATGTGTTATAGATTCAGCTTATGTATATAATGTAGATTCTAAATTCGTCTTATAAAATAATAAAATATATGCAAAAGAGTATTCATAATTGGAAGTCTTTACAGGGTAATAAAACAAATACATTTGTAATATCAGGTCACGTTTATTTTGTGTGTACAACTTATGTAGCAACAGCAATATCATGCTATATGCCGTCCATATTTGTATGGTTCTATACGTTCGAAATGGATAACAGTGTCGACAAAAGTGCAGATGCTTTTCTGTCTTTAAGAAATATACGCTTACAGTAATTTCCAAAAACGGTAAAATCGTGATAAATAGCAAATTTTCTATATGGACGGCAACTTGTAATCTTTATGATGATTGGAATAATACAGACAATTATATTCTTGTAATTTTTCAATTGTAATCGTTTTTATTTCTTAACACTTATATTTTATTTATTTAATAAATGGAAACTGGGGTACATGGCAAGATTGGAATTCATGTTCAGTGACATGTGGTAGTGGATCAAGGTCACGATATCAGAAATGTAACAATCCAGAGCCNCCCCCCCCCCCCTCCACCTTCGAACCCCACTATTCTTTTTTGGTCCTTTGTTATGTCCTTTTGAAGAAAAAACATGTTGACATTGAATGTTTTGGGATGAACTTACATTTTTGAGCCCTTTTTAACATCCGTTCGACAATTTTGGAGGATTTTCAGATTAGTTCATTCTTCACTGTTGCTGAGGTCTTGTAGCTTATGGACAACTATTAGAATATAAAAACTGGGGTTTGGTGGATAGCTGATTATATTATCGTTCAAATGAATACAAGTTATTAATATTTTATGAAGCTCAGTAATCGTAGGAGGCAAAACATCTATCCCTACTCCTGATAGAATTGAGTAAAAACGACATTTTTGGCCTTTTGTTTTCAATAGACAAAATATTACACAACTTTGATGATATTTTTATAATGAATTTATTAAAACTATTGCATTTACGGAAAATTAAACCCATTACATCATCAAAAAACATGCTTTGTAGTGTAGATTGCAGAAAAATGGAATATTATGATTTTTGTCGATTTTAGCTCTATTCAGCCCAAATCGCGTAATATCTTTTTCATAGTATAAATTGACAACCAAATTATACATCTGTCGTGTGAAGTTATGTTATGGAGACATTTTGAAATAAAAAAAATTCTAATACCACCTTGTATAGGGCTTCTAGCGGCAAAATATTACCCCTTACCCTACCGAAAATTGCATAATATTTTCTCATCAGTATTAGTCCGTGGGCTAGCATAGCCCCCCGTACACCCCCATCTTCCATGTTAACATATTGTTTTAAGTCCTCCTATATATTCCCTTGAAGAAAAAACATGTCAACGTTGAAAATTTTTGGACGAACTTGCCGTTTGAGGCTAATATTTACACCCTGTCGCAGCTTTTTGAGGATTTCCAATTGTTGTTTTTGTGAGCATTAAATGTATACTAAACAGTCTTGAAATTATATCAATATGGTATCAAATGAAAGCTTATAGTATTAACTTTCAATTGAATACAAGATATATACACTTTGTGGGTATCAAATTTTGTCAGACATGAAAAACCTACCCTTCCTGAAATGACAAAAAAAGACATTTTTTCCTTTAAAAGTTTGATAAAAAAATATTTCGTTCTAAACTGCGATCTTTCTTATACTAAACCAAACAAATATATCACATTTGATAAATCAAGCACTAGTAATCCTTTAGGAAGTGATTTTTGTGATCAAAATACTTGAAAAATGGGATATTTTCAATTTTGGAGATTTTCACAGGATTCTGCTTATATCTTAATTTGACTAATAAAATAAAGGATACCGCATCATAATGACGGTTGATTGTTTTATCTGGGTACTATAACAATGTAAAAAGGGAATAATTATGTTCTTTCTACCTATTGATTAACAAAATAATAGGAAAATATTAGCCCTACCCCTCTAAAAAACATGTAAAATTTGATGAAACTCGGTTTATTTCCTTAGAAACATGGTCGGGCAGAGTGAAATTTGTATTTGCCCTGTAACATCTTTCAATTCTTTATTTAAACAAATCATATGAACATCATCTAAGAGGGCTTAAATTCTACCAATGTCAGAAAACATGAAAATGGGTAATTTCTAATTCTCAGAATTTCTACAGAATATTCCTTATTGGCCAGGTTAAGCTGCTTTATGGGAATTTTGTCCAATCAATATAGTTTTATCTGAATGCTGAACGTATTAGTATTTATTTAAAAAACACCATTAACCCTCATATATGCATATTATGATGCCCATTTTAGCTAAATTCCATCCCTTCCTCTACTTGAAAACTGGGACAAATACACATGATATACTCAATATTTCCATATTTCAGTTTCATTCTTCAACAAATGACCTGAACAATGAGTATTGCAAACGGCCAAACAGTATTGAAAATTGGGGAAACAGTTCTCACTAGTCTTCCTCTTCACCGTCAATCAACGGGTATAAAACATCGTCGGATTCATCGTCACTTTGATCGCTTTCTGTCAAACCTGCAATATTTTCCTCAACTAAAGCGTCGGCGAGTTGTCGTGGAATGAAATCACCAGACACCCATTTTGGTTCAATCATCCCATCAACACACTGTCAACCATTGTCATGAGTAGGCTCCGGACATACTGGTTTTACAATATGGGCTCTTTTCCAAATTCCTAACTGATAGTTACAACAAGCAGGTAAAAGCCTCCATCTGCAGAAACAAATCCTCTGAAATTTGCCAGGAATCTCCAATTTGTGCAAGAGCACTTTGGAATTGGGGTGACTTTTATAATGTCTTAATTGGGTTGACTTTTCCAATCCCCTTAAACGCGCTCGTTGTATCACAGCGTGTAAACGCGTGCAGGCATAAAAGTGTTGTACACAATTCCTGCTGGTACTACTGTGTTAATTTGGTGATATCTATCAACCTTTTCTTGTTTCCAGTTCCAGTATCAAAGAGAATTGTCACTCCTTGTTATACCCCAGCTCCACCGGAGGGGGTATACTGTTTTACCTCTGTCTGTCCTTCCGTCTGTCTGTCTGTACGTCCGTCCGTCCTTCCGTCCGAAAGCGATGAAAGTGATGATGAATTCGACGATGTTTTATACTCGTTGATTGATGGTGAAGAGGAAGACTAGTGAGAACTGTTTCCCCAATTTTCAATACTGTTTGACCATTTGCAATACTCATTGTTCAGGTCATTTGTTGAAGAATGAAATTGAAATATGGACATATTGAGTATATCATGTATATTTGCCCCAGTTTTCAAGTAGAGGATGGAATATAATTTAGCTAAAATGGGCATCATAATATGCATATATGAGGGTTAATGGTTTTTAAAATAATGCTAATACATTCAGCATTCATATAAAACTATATTGATTGGACAAAAATTCCCATAAAGCAGCTTAACCTGGCCAATAAGGAATATTCTGTAGAAATTCTGAAAATCAGAAATTACCCATTTTTCATGTTTTCTGACATTGGTAGAATTTAAGCCCTCTTAAATGATGTTCATATGATTTGTTTAAATAAAGAATTGAAAGATCTTACAGGACAAACAAAAATTTCACTCTGCCCGACCATGTTTCTAAGGAAATAAACCGAGTTTCATCAAATTTTACATGTTTTTTAAAAGGGTAGGGCTAATATTTTCCTATTGTTTTGTTAATCAGTAGGTAGAAAGAACAGAATTATTCCCTTTTTACATTGTTATAGTACCCAGATACAAACATCAACCATCATTATGATGCGGTATCCTTTATTTTATTAGTCAAATTAAGATATAAGCAGAATCCTGTGAAAATCTCCAAAATTGAAAATATCCCATTTTTCAAGTATTTTGATCACAAAAATCACTTCATAAAGGATTACTAGTGCTTGATTTATTAAATGTGATATATTTGTTTGGTTTAGTATAAAAAAGATCACAGATTAGAACGAAATATGTTTTTATCTAAACTTTTAAGGGAAAAAATGTCTTTTTTGTCATTTCAGGAAGGGGGAGGGGTAGGTTTTTCATGTCTGACAAAATTTGATAGCCACAAAGTGTATATATTTTATATTCAATTCAAAGTTAATACTATAAGCTTTTATTTGATACCATATTAATATACTTTCAAGACTGTTTAGTATACATTTAATGCTCACAAAGACAAAAATTGAAAAATATCAAAAATCCTCAAAAAGCTGCGACATGGTGTAAATATTAGCCTCAAACGGCAAGTTCGTCCAAAAATGTTCAATGTTAACATTTTTTTTCTTCAAGAGGATATATAGGAGGACTTAAAACAATATGTTAACATGGAAGGTGGGGGTGTACGGGGGGTTATGCTAGCCCACGGACTAATACTGATGAGAAAATATTATGCAATTTTCGGCAGGGTCAGGGGTAATAGTTTGTCGCTAGAAGCC
The DNA here is from genome assembly GCA_002080005.1 of Gigantidas platifrons. NCBI lineage: Eukaryota > Metazoa > Mollusca > Bivalvia > Mytilida > Modiolidae > Gigantidas > Gigantidas platifrons. The sequence continues at coordinate 142,513 of MJUT01049391.1, read as the reverse complement.
CTATACAGGGTGGTACTAGAACAAATTTTATTTTAAGATGTCTCCATAACATAACTTCACACGACAGATGTATAATTTGGTTATCAATTTATACTATGAAAAAGATATTACGCGCTTTGGGCTGAATAGAGCTAAAATCGTCAAAAATCATAATATTCCATTTTTCTGCAATCTACACTACAAAACATGTTTTTTGATGATGTAATGGGTTTAATTTTCCATAAATGCAATAGTTTTAATAAATTCATTATGAAAATACCATCAAAGTTGTGTAATATTTTGTCTATTGAAAACAATAGGCGAAAAATCTCGTTTTACGCAATTTCATCAGGGGTAGGGATAGATTTTTTGCCTCCTACGATTACTGAGCTTCATAAAATATTAATAACTTGCATTCATTTGAGCGATAATATAATCAGCTATCCACCAAACCCCAGTTTTTATATTCTAATAGTTGTTCATAAGCTACGAGACCTCAGCAATAGTGAAGAATGAAAAAATCTGAAAGTTCGGCAAAATTGTCGAACGGATGTTAAAAAGGGCTCAAAAATGTAAGTTCATCCCAAAATATTCAATGTTAACATGCTTTTTTTTCAAGAGGATATATAGGAGGACTTACAAAAATATGTTAACATGGAAGGTGGGGGAGGGGTGCACGGAGGGTTATGCTAGTCCACGGACTAATAGTAGAAATAGTCGTCATTAGTTACGCTCAAAAACAAAAGATGGGAAAACCAAATACTTTAAAAGTTTTTGGAGCAATAAAACCGAAGGGTCTAAACAGGGTAGCCAACATAATAATTAGAATCAGGTCTAATTAACGTTACCTGTCGAGAAACTTTTTCACAGTACCCTCTTTTAAAGACCCTCTTTAACATTTGACAGAATTGAGGACAAGAAATTAGTAAGAGGATTTCTTCAGCACATACATAAACCCCAGATATAGTTCTTGTTATGGACACTTGGGTATGCAATACAGAAAGCCACATGTACAGTATCATCTGAATTGTTCTGACTAGAATTGTGCCCATCTAGAGCTCAATAGTTGTACGTTTGCTTGTAATATTGTCAGGTACACCACTGAAACAAAATCATGAGTAATATTTTAACGAACTATGATTAGATATCTACGTTTTTATTACTATCATTGGGTCGATACTTCTGTTGGTGGACTATTATATATCTAGGTTTTTATTACTATCACTGGGTCGATACTTCTGTTGGTGGACTATTAGATATCTACGTTTTTATTATTATCACTGGGTCAATACTTCTGTTGGTGGACTATTAGATATCTACGTTTTTATTTATTATCACTGGGTCGATACTTCTGTTGGTGGACTATTATATATCTACGTTTTTATTACTATCACTGGGTCGATACTTCTGTTGGTAGACTATTAGATATCTACGTTTGTATTACTATCACTGGGTCAATACTTCTGTTGGTGGACTATTAGATATCTACGTTTTTATTACTAACACTGGGTCGATACTTCTGTTGGTGGACTATTAGATATCTACGTTTTTATTTATTATCACTGGGTCAATACTCCTATAGGTGGACTATTATATATCTACGTTTTTATTACTATCACTGGGTAGATACTTCTGTTGGTGGACTATTAGATATCTACGTTTTTATTACTATCACTGGGTCGATATTTCTGTAGATGGACTATTGGATATCCACGTTTTTATTTATTATCACTGGGTCAATACTCCTATAGGTGGACTATTAGATATCTACGTTTTTATTACTATCACTGGGTAGATACTTCTGTTGGTGGATTATTACATATCTACGTTTTTATTTATTATCACTGGGTCAATACTTCTATTGGTGGACTATTAGATATCTACGTTTTTATTACTATCACTGGGTCGATATTTCTGTAGATGGACTATTGGATATCCACGTTTTTATTACTATCGCTGAGTCGATCCTTCTGTTGGTGGACTATCAGATATATACGCTTCATTACTATTACTGAGTCGATACTTCTGTTGGCGGACTATTAGATATCTGCGCTTTTTTACTATCACTGGGTCGATACTTCTGCTGGTGGACCAGGTATTAGTCCCCAAGGGTATCATCCGCCCATTAGTCAGTGTTTCGTTTTATTATTGAAATTTCAGGTTCATTAATAATTTAATTATTATCAAAATTAAGGTTCGCCTTCCTCAGGAGTTGCTGGCCTTACCCGATTTTGGCTACCATTATCCTGCTTATGTCCTTTGGTTTTATTACTGCGAAACATTTAAAAATTATTTGGCTTTCCAATTTTCAAATTGTTCTAACAAATGCAATTAAACGTTGTATCCTAATTATGTAAGAGTTACATGTCTACATGTTAACTGTTGTTTCAGTGATCTAGCACTCTGATATCCTACTCAGTGTATTGGTCTAGTATTAAGACGGAGGGTGTCATCATCTCATAAAAATGTAACTTGTTCTCGCCCTAATAGCTGAAACACCTAAAATCTATTCACTTGTCTTTGAACGAACGACAATCACTCATTTAGCATGTAAAGAAGGATATGCGTTGTTCTAGGGCGTGGGATAAGTCCATTGATTTTCAGCTGCTAATGCACAAACTTCTCAAACAAGGCTACGTTGATCCTAGATTGAAATCATTGCTACACAAATTATGTGGTCGTCATCGCGATATGATTGACAGTTACGAAATATTAGAATATTCCACCAAAATTCGGCTTGCTGAAACAAAATTGACATAAAAAAATAGTTCACGTATATATTCTGCATTTGGGAGGGAATATCATATTGTGGTACAGAAAGCCTGACGGTGGACCATATTTGTTTCAGAGTACTCCCATGCCTACACGTTTTAGACAAAATTATGTAGATTAGGTGCTTTATAACAGCTGCAAAATGTTGCTATGTGTTTCCTCCCACACAACGTTTTTCACATGTCTGCTCTATATCTCCGCTGATAAAGCATATAGAAGATTAAATTCAATAAACGCAATCCCCGATATAGATAGAACGTTACGAAATGGCGACAATACTCACAATACGGAATTCACTGTATGAATAGGCGACTGTGGACCAGGGTTAAACCCAATGATTTTTCTCCTTATTGAAATGAGTTCACCCCTAGTGTTTTGATGAGGTTTTTCCGTGTTGCTAATACATTTAGTGTCCTGTGTTGTCCTATTATGTGTCTTTACGTTCTTAGTTCCGTGTCCACAACGATTTCCGCATACAAACGATGTTCGGTTCGTCTTTACCCCAGTCTTTTTTGTAGGAAGACTCGTGTCATATTTATGTTATTTGTGTTTCTGCGTATAGTGGTGTCCGTGTATTGACGGTACATAGGCGTAACATAGCGAGTGTCTCATAAGAGGCAGGAACTGCTTACTCTTTCCGAACAACTGAGTTCACCCCCTTTTTCTTTTGGTGGGTCCGTTTTGTTCATTTTTTATTTTATTTTTTTTGTTCTCCTAAGATGTGTTTTTACGTTATGAGTTCGGTGTTGTGATGTCCGATACGATTTCCACATAAAAACGATGCTCGATTCATCTTTAACACTAGTTGTGTGTAGGAGGGCTCGTCTCTTCTTTATGTTATTAGTGTTTTTGCTTTGAGTGGTGTCTGCGTATTGACTGTATATATTAGTAATATGGCGGATGTCTTATAAGAAGCAGGAATTGCCTACCTTTCGAGAGAATGGTGTCCGCGTATTGACTGTATATATTAGTAATATGGCGGATGTCTTATAAGAAGCAGGAATTGCCTTCCTTTCGAGAGCATGGTGTCCGCGTATTGACTGTAAATATTAGTAATATGGCGGATGTCTTATAAGAAGCAGAAATTGCCTACCTTTCGAGAGCATGGTGTCCGCGTATTGACTGTATATATTAGTAATATGGCGGATGTCTTATAAGAAGCAGGAATTGCCTACCTTTCGAGAGCATGGTGTCCGCGTATTGACTGTACATATTAGTAATATGGCGGATGTCTTATAAGAAGCAGGAATTGCTTACCTTTCGAGAGCATGGTGTCCGCGTATTGACTGTATATATTAGTAATATGGCGGATGTCTTATAAGAAGCAGGAATTGCCTACCTTTCGAGAGCATGGTGTCCGCGTATTGACTGTATATATTAGTAATATGGTGGATGTCTTATAAGAAACAGGAATTGCCTACCTTTCGAGAGCACCTCAGTTCATCCCAGATTTGTGATGGAGTCCGTCTTGATCATTTTTCACAACATTTTGTATCTTTACGTTCTGATTTCCGTGTGGTGATGTTAGTTACGATTTCCGGATAAAACGATGTTCGGTTCGTCTTTACTTGCAGTTGTTTGTAGGAGAGCTCATGTCTTATTTATGTTATTTGTGTTTGCTTGCGCATAGCGGTGTCCAACAAATATTGTGTTGTGTTTTTTTGTTGTTGTTTTTGTTTTTTTTTTGTCTTCGTCTTGTGTACCCAATATTGCCAGTTTATATGCATTGTCCATTTTTGATTGCCCCTTCGGTATTCTCTAACGCCTATTCATATACAGCCACCACAAAGTTCTGAGCAATTGACAACTCATCCATTTTCCCCTTAAATGTCGACAAACAAAACTTAAATAAAACTGCTGTAGCTTTAAAACGTCAATCTTTATCGTGCGTAATATTAATTAACAGTGTGTTTAACGACAAGTGAGCAGTATTCTAGCTATATTCATGACGAGAACATGTTCCATACAATAAATGACACAGGTAAAGGTGGCACTGTGATGAAACGTAGGTACTGCTGTTTCCATTACCAACAGAAGACGGGAATGGGATGAATATGGTCCACTAGAAAATTTGCCTTTCAACGGACAATAAACGACAACTCACAGCAAATTGATGATCATTAGAAATTGATGTTACCTTTCGTTCACGTCACAGGAGTGTGACCTGCTCTAACTGAAAGCTTCCCATTTACATCTCATTCTAATGGTGAATGGTGTGTTTGATTCGTCGCGAACAACCTTTAAATATCCCATTCTGTTGAATTGTACTCACAGCAGACAAATAAACCCTTGTGAAAACCAAACGGGCACTCAGGAATTGACCATAACACTCGGTTTATTTTCTATATTGGGGGAATTCCTCTGGTGCGTTATTGGTGAAAGAACCCGCAGTACACACTCAGAGAAAATCACCGTCCTGCTGCAATTAGTTAACACATTTTATCAACTCAGTTAGAGATATATGCTGTGTTTCTAACCAGTGGCAAACATTATTCATTCAGACATTGAATCATAATCTACTATAGCCTTAATGTTTAAATTGAAAGTACATTTTATTCTATACTAGATCAGCAATTTTCCATCCTGCAAATGAACTTTTAACGTTGCCATCACTATAAACAGATCCTGAAGATGGATATGTTGAACTGGTTCTGATGAATGTGACATCACCAATGTTCATAGAAACAACCGCCACCATGCTCGTGCCACTAAAATCACCACTAGCAATGTTTGAGAAGACCTTGCCGACCACTTCACTATTTCGGTAAATGTTCACTGCTATGGCGCTTCCACGGTCGGGAAAGACGGTAAAGGAGAATACGTACACTCCACCTTGCGGTGCTGTAAAAATACCCGTATGTTTGTTGTAACCGTTACCATAGTTAGTTACGGGTAAATCAAATACTAACGGATGGTGGGTTCCTATGTTTGTTTCAGCTACATTCATGTACGCATAAAAAGCTACGGCTGAAGGCTGGACTTGGATATGTGACGCCAATAGTCGGCTTACTGAAATATAAAATAAAAAATCCCAGTTAAAATGTTTTATGTTCGAAAGAGACCATCGTGATAGGTCAGAAGATGGACTAGGGTACAATTAATTACTGTCTATTATGCACCATATATAGTTGAATACTGTTTTTATCAACATAATCATTTTATTTATTTTAAATTTTTGCTTGTTACAAATCTAATCAAGAGTCCAAATGTCTCTAGATGTACCCTGTTACACTCCACTGATTATCCATGGAATTAATCAGCTGGTACCAATCTAAATCCATTTAAAGAATAGAAATAATAATATCTAAGAACTGTTTATTTTATTTTTCATAGCATACAAAAAACTAATATTTCATCTAAGATCTTTTATCTCATCAATTCTTTTTTTTCAATTCGTATATAAAAATGTTATAAACATTTACATTTTTGTCTTCTGTTCAGATAAACGATATGATTTATATATTGAAAAACCGAGAATTGTGATAAAATAATTTACACTAGTAGTTGAATATTGTAATGTTATGTTATGTTGAATCAATTAAAATTTAATAAAATATGCTTAATCTAGACGAGGGTGTAATTACTAGGTAGATTTAAAGCTACATTTTATATATATATTCCTAATGACATGATAAATTAATATTATACCCACTGAGGCAAACATCAGGTGCTTATGCGAAGCAGGAGCTGCTTATCTCCCATGAGCACTTGAGTTCACATCCGGTTTCTGATTAAGTTCGTGTTGTTCCTTTTTTTCAGTTTTCTTTGTCGTCGCTCCATGTCGAGTGCCAATATAAGCTGTATCTCCGGATTGGACGTTCTTCGTTGTCCTCTTAGATTTTTTTATCTGTGTCACAAATAACCACGGATATGCTCCACTTGTCGTAAACACTTCCCGGTCCTTTCCTCGTTCATGACTTATTACTATATTAACACGACGGGTGTCAATAGTTGAGCAGGGACTGGTTACCATTCCGACCTGTGTTCACCCCCGGTTTTTAGTTGGGTTGTTACTCGATCTTTAGTTTTATATGTATGCTTTCTAGATCGCTGTGTTTGTCCTGTTGTATATTTTGTGGTCATTGTGTCCTTTGTTCTTCGATATACGGATTCTAATTACCCCTTTGGTATCTTCAAGCTCATCTTAACGTTTACATATAAAGATAAATCTCAAGCTCACCTCTAGTCTTTTGTGTTTGTTTGGGATCAATCTGCGTTTTATAATGGTCTTTTCCTGGTACATTCGATTCTAAATGAGATCCTATTTCATTCACATCTTTTGAATAGTTTCCACCATCTTTCTCTGGAATAGCTCCTACATCTTTGTCTGATAACTGTAACACTTTTATAATATCATTAAGTTTAGTTATTTCTCTCTCTTGATAAGCTACCGTTCCTTCCAGTTCTGAGATACGTTTCCCTTGATAAGCTACCGTTCCTTCCAGTTCTGAGATACGTTTCCCTTGAGCGCTTACTATACGTTCAATGTCTAAAAGTTTTGAATGAAGATCAATTTCAGCTGCGTAAGCAATAGAAGCCAATAACAGTAAAACTAATATGGTACATAAACCTGCCATGGTGTTGTAGTACATATATCCTACTAACTATTGACCTTTGAACTGCCTTCAGATAATAAAACCATATGGTGTATTCCGTGTAAATATGTACTTGTCTGGTTTAACCCAGAAACTAGATGTACCGTATAAGTGGGTTTTTTTCGCTGGAGCCAAATGTCGCGATTTTCTTCCAAATTGGTGGAATTTGTTTTTGCGGTACTTAATTTTTATGATCCTGAGTTTTAACCAAAATAAAATTTTAGCGGATTGGCAGTTATATTAGAATTACATTATCTGAATTGGTTGACTATACAGTGATATTACGTGAGATAGATCTTATACAATTATCTAAGAAAGTAGAAAAAAAACTATGTACTAAAGGGGTGAAATTTACGCGGGCTCTATTTTTCCCTGATCGATGACTATCGCGAATGAAGCGAAAAAACCCCACTTATACGATATATTAATTGTAACAGAGGAGGTTCGTGTTATTTTGTTTGAACATGAGTGAATGATTGTAATCTAACGCCAAGTGAGCATTTTACCTTTTCCACCCATACGACGCAGAGAAATTTCGATTTTAATTTGATGATGGATGATGATAATGGTGTCTGCTTTGTACTATTCCAACCTGGTTATGTGGATTTTTACAGTGCTAGCTCACTAAAACAAATAAAGCACGTGTGTATTTGTTCTTCGATTTTTATCCAAAAGAATACAATATCAGAACTTGTGTTGTCTAGAATCTCGTCATTGGAGAGTGTAATAGTGTATAAGTAAGATGTTCAGTTGCACCAGTGATACAAAATAATCGTTAGAGAAAACCGAATGGGCAATCAAGATTGGAAAATCCAGAGAACCTGGAAACATAGGGTACACAAGACAAAAGACGAAGACAAATAAAACAAAAACACAACACAATATGTGATGGATAAAACCAACTGTACCCTTGCAAACAAAAATAATGTAAATAAGACATGCACCATCCTATAAACACCGGCAGGTAAAGACCATCATATAAACAACGGCAGGTAAAGACCATCCTATAAACAA
>MJUT01049391.1:115658-133654 GCA_002080005.1 Gigantidas platifrons | reverse complement strand
CAGATAAAGACCATCCTATAAACACTGGCAGGTAAAGACCATCCAATAAACAACGACAGGTAAAGACCATCCTATAAACACTGACAGGTAAAGACCATCCTATAAACAACGGCAGGTAAAGACCATCCTATGCACAACAGCAGGTAAAGACCATCCTATAAACAACGGCAGAAAAAGACCATCCTATAAACAACGGCAGGTAAAGACCATCCTATAAACAACGGCAGGTAAAGACCATCCCATAAACACTGGCAGGTAATAACCATCCTATAAACAACGGCAGGTAAAGACCATCCTATAAACAACGGCAGGTAAAGACCATCCTATAAACAACGGCAGGTAATGACCATCCTATAAACAACGGCAGATAAAGACCATCATATAAACAACGGTAGGTAAAGACCATCCTATAAACAACGGCAGGAAAAGACCATCCTATAAACAACGGCAGGTAAAGACCATCCTATAAACAACGGCAGATAAAGACCATCATATAAACAACGGCAGATAAAGACCATCATATAAACAACGGTAGGTAAAGACCATCATATAAACAACGGCAGATAAAGACTATCCTATAAACAACGGTAGGTAAAGACCATCATATAAACAACGGCAGGTAAAGACCATCCTATAAACAACGGCAGGTAAAGACCATCATATACACAACGGCAGGTAAAGACCATCCTATAAACAACGGCAGAAAAAGACCATCATATAAACAACGGCAGGTAAAGACCATCCTATAAACAACGGCAGGTAATGACCATCCTATAAACAACGGCAGGTAAAGACCATCCTATAAACAACGGCAGGTAAAGACAAAACAAACATCGTTTTTATGCGGAAATCGTAATGGACATCATACCACGGAAGTAAGAACGTAAAGATACATACTAGGAAGACAAAAAAAATTAAAAATAATAATAACAAATCATAGTTTAACGAACGTCGATCTAATCTAATATGCTGCATATTCAATTGTATTATGATATGTCAGCAAGTTTCCACCCGGCGAACGACGTTTTCATGTTGGGATCACTGAGCAATTCTCCTCTTGACGGATGTGTTGAGCTTGTTCTTATAGTTGCAGCGTCACCAGTGCTCATTGTAACAACGACAATGCCTGTAGAACCACTAACATGAGAACCATTTGTCACATCACCGAATATTTCCCCGACAACTTCGCTGTTACGGAGAATATGAACGGAGGTTATTGTTTCACGGTTTGGAAAGATTGTAAGGGTCAGGACGTAGACACCGTCCTGTGGAGCTATGAATGCACCAGTACGGTTATTATAGCCATTTCCTAAATTTGCTATGACAACATCAAATATAAGAGAATGATGCAGTCCTAAGTTTAATTCGTTTTTGCCTAAATATGCGTAGAAGGCCACTGTGGAAGACTGCACAGGAACATTTCCCACCAATAATCTCCTGGCTGAAAGAAGATTAACAAATGATACTAAGCGTTTTGTCTTAATTATAGATGTAAAAGCAAACTGATTAGCTTGGAGTCATAATATATGTGTCTGAGTAGAGTCATACGTCTTCCTATGGACAGTACCGTCTTAACGCATGGACATGCAGGACAGTTTCCCGGGGGCACCACGAGCATTGGGCCCCATACTAATCTATGTATGTTGTGTATGGCATGTTTTTTTAATGTTTAAACACTGATTTTGTTCAAATTACCAAGACACTAAATACATGTTAATTTTATTTCATTCCCGGAAGTGTTTATGTAGGCAGGTATCACAGTGCACTGCTTTTACCGGGCGCCTATAATGTTCCTGCCTGTGGTCTCTTGGTTTCGATGACATAGGACAGTAATAGCCAACTCAGCGTATTGGTCTAGAAATAACAGACGTCGTCAACACCTCATTAAAAAAATATGTAATGCCTTCGCCATAATATAGATAAAACAACTACTCACTCATTCTCCAGCCTCTAAAGTCTTATTTGTATTGAAGTGTTTGTGCTAAACAAGGAAAGTCAGTGGTCATGTATTTGTGTCTTAGTGGTATAGATTTTGCCTGTTTCTATGATTTTTCTATTAGATTTATGAAATGTTTCCAGTGTGGTATTGTTTCCTTCATTTTATCACTATGCAAGAGGGCTATCAGATTTTTATAATAATTTGAAACTTGTTCACTGTAGCATTATCATCTACCTATTGAATCAGTATCTATTCATACTTGAGTTGTGCATACGATTCCCCACGTGCCGAGATGTAATGGATACAGTTTGGTAGTGATTTGTAAAAGGTCGATACTTTTCACTCAATACTCCAATTCGTTATGTCAAAGCTCTTCGCTAAAAGTAACGTTAAAAAACACATAATAAATAGCCTTCATTTTTGTTTTTGATAGAAGAAGAAGTTTATTAGCAAGAGGCTATAATTTGTGAAGAGGCGGAGTATTAACAGAACGCATAACCTTGTATAGAGTTTGTCTACCAATAGAGTACATATCCTAATGTAGAGGTTCATTTCTCAAATATATATGACTGCATAGAGGTAGAGGTTGATTACCAATAAAACAGTAGATATCAGATTAAGTACACACTATAATATAACCTTCGTCAGATACGTTCAAATCCAAAATATTTCGGAGCAAGAAAATCAAAGGGAATCAACAGGATAGCCAAAACCGGCTAATTAAGGTCACCTATGCCTGAGGGAGGAGAACGTTAGTTTTAATAATAATTACATGGTTATCTAGTGATTGCACAGTAATTCATAAGTAACGGTGTATCTTAGTTAAGTGGCACCCGGGTGACTCTTTGAGTTAGGTCGTTGGATCTAGTAACTCATACAAGCCTATTACCAATACGGCGTGGGTTCGCGCCCATCTTTGTAAATTACAAAAAAGGGTGCACTCGACTCGCAGCCGCAAATGATGAAGTTTACCAGTTGCTTGCCCAGGGTCGGTGGTTCTCTCCGGGTAATCCGGCTTCCTCCACCACTAAAACTGGTCGCCATGATATAGCTGAAATATTGCTGAAAGTGGCGTTAAACACCAAAATTCAAGTTTCTTAGATAGGCAACTACAATACGTGTGTGTATACTCTAATATACGCCATCACGTTTAATGTGAGCAATCAGGGAAATGTAAAAGCTACCGGAAGCAGTCGCAATTATATGCGATCCAATCAAATTCGACATTGCATGGATATAGATCTTGCCAAATGTTATGAAATCAACAAACCTTTATCGGTGATCATTCTCTTTATCTGCTGTTTACGTAGCACGTCAAATCCGTCCACCTCTCGCTTTGATTTAGTAGTGCAATCAGTACCGTTACTATCGGCGGGGATATATTCTACTTCTTTACCATTCCTATATGACTTTGGTATCTGATTGAGTTTATTTATTTCCAATTGTTGTTCATGAACTGTTCCTTTAAGTTCATGAATTGTTCCTTTAAGTTCATGTACGTTCCCTTTCAGTTCATGTACGTTTCCTTTCAGTTCATGAACTGTGCCATTCAGTTCATGTATGGTACCTTGCATTTTATGAACTGTCCCTTGCAGTTCACTTATGGTCTCTTTCAGTTCATGAACCGTTCCTTTAAATTCATGAACCGTTCCTTTCAGTTCATGAACCATCCTTTCAAGTGCTTGAATTCTGACTCCTTGAAGCCTAAGTAACTTTCCAGTATCTTCATGTCTGGAATATCGACCAGATCCATGTGCCGGATTAAACACCATAACGAAAAGCAACAAAGTAATGTAAGCGGTGTTCATTTTGAATAAATTACATGCAATGTGAACCAGTTCTTGGATAAATATAGATAAGAACTTTATTGATAAGGATTAATATAAATCAAATATCTCTCACACGCCTTTAAATACACAATACCAATACATCGGTCACTCATTACATCCAGACTGACCTTGAAAACATGCATTTCTATTCCTAATGCGTAAATACTGTGTATAAATCGTTTTGTTGCACAAAATATGCAACCATGAAAGGTGCAGTGCAACTATATGAAAATAGATTACATATATCCCATAATCTAGAGGGGGAAATAGTATTCCTTGATCATACAAATAAACAAAATCCAGAGAAACTGGCAACATTGGGTGCACAAGACAAAAGATGAAGACAAACCAAACAAAAACACAACGCAATATGTGATGGATACAACCAACTCTACCCAAGCAAACGGAAATAAAGTAAATAAGACATGAATCATCCTATAAACAACGGCAGGTAAAGACCATCCTATAAACAACGGCAGGTAAAGACCATCCTATAAACAACGGCAGGTAAAGACAAACCAAATATCGTTTTATACGGAAATCGTAATGGACATCACACCACGGAACTAAGAACGTCAAGTCACATAATAAAACAACACAAAAAAAATAAAAAGAATAATAATAAATCATATTTTAACGAACTTCCATCTATTTTATTATGATACATATTAAAATTGTATTATGAGATGTCAGCAAGTTTCCACCCGGCGAACGACGTTTTCATGTTAGGATTACTGATTAAATCTCCTCTTGACTGAAATGTTGAGCTTGTTCTTATAGTCGCAGCGTCACCGGTATTCATTGTAACAACGACAACACCTGTTGAACCACTTAAATGAGGCCCACTTGACATATCCCCGAATATATCCCCGACAACATTGCTGTTACGGAGAATATGAACGGAAGTTATTGTTCCACGGTTTGGAAAGATCGTGAGGGTCAGAACGTAGACACCGTCCTGTGGTGCTATAAATGCGCCGGTATGCTTATTATAGCCATTTCCTAAGTTTGTTATGACAACATCAAATATAAGAGAATGATGCAATCCAATGCTTCTCTCGTTTTTTCCTAAATATGCGTAGAAGGCCACCGTGGAAGACTGTACAGGAGCATGCCCCACCAATAATCTCCTTGCTGAAAGAAAATTAACAAATAATACTAAACGCTTTGTCTTAAATGTAAAAGCAAACTGATTAGCTTGGAGTCGTAATATATGTGTCTGAGTAGAGTGATACGTATACCTGTGGACAGTGCCGTCGTAACGCATGGACACACTGGGAAGTTGCCCGGGGCCCACGAGCATAGGGGCCCCATATTAATCTATATATATTGTGTACGGCATGGTTTTTAATGTTTAAACACTGATTTTTTTTTAATGTACCAATACAATAAATATGTTTAATTTTATCGACGTTTACAGTTTTATTCCCCTGAGTGTTTGTGTAGGCAGGGATCGCAGTGCACTGCTTTGACCGGGGGCCTATAATGTTCCTGCCTGTGGACTCTTGGTTTCAATGACATAGGACAGTAATAGCCAACTCAGCGTATTGGTCTAGTAAATAGCAGATGTCGTCATGATCTCATTAAAAAAATATATAATGCCTTCTCCATAATATAGATAAAACAACTACTAACTCATTATCCAGCTTCTAAAGTCTTGTTTTTATTGAAGTGTATTTGTGTTAGTGGCATAGATTTTGCCTCTAAGATTTTTCTATTAGATTTATGAAATGTTCCGATAGTGTTGTATTTTTTTTTCTCAACTATATCACTATGCAAGTGGGGTATCATATTTTTATAATAATTTTAAACTGTTTCACTGTTGCATTATCATCTACCTATTGAATCAGTATCTACACGTAGTAATACTTGAGTTATGCATACAATTCTCCACATGCCGAGATGTACTGGATACAGTTTGGCAATGACTTGTAAAAGTCGATGCTTTTCACTGAATACTCCAATTCGATATGTCAAAACTCTTCGTAAAAGTAACGTTAACAAACACATAATAAATATCGTTCATTTTTGTTTTTGATAGAAGAAGAGGTTTATTAGCAAGAGGCTATAATTTTTGAAGAGGCGGAATATTAACAGAACGTATAACCGTGTATAGAGTTTGTCTACCAATAGAGTACATATCCTAATGTAGAGGTTATATTCTAACATATATATGATTGCACAAGCGTAGAAGTTGATTACCAATGAAACAGTAGATATCACATTTAGTGCACAGTATACAATAACCTTCATCAGGTACGTTCAAATCTAAAATATTTCGGAGCAAAAAAATCAAAAGGAATCAACAGGATAGAAAAACCGGCTAATTAAGGTCACCTATGCCTGAGGGAGGAGAACGTCAGATTTAAGAATAATTACATGATTATCCAGTGATTGTACAGTAATTCGTAGGGGACGGTGCAACTGCAATACCTATGTATGTATTTTAATATACGCCATCACATTTAATTTGAGCAATCAAGGAATTATAATAACTACCGGAAGAAGTGTCATTTTTATGCGATCCAATCAAATTCGACATTACATAAATATATATCGCGCCAAATATTATGAAATTAACAAACCTTTATCAGTGAGCCTTCTCTTTATCTGCTTTTCACACATCACGTCTCGTTTTGATTTAGTAGTGCAATCAGTGCCGTTACTATCGACAGGGATAGATTCTACTTCTGCACCATTCCTATACGTTTTAGTTATCTGATTGAGTTTATTTATTTCCAACTGTTGCTCATGAACTGTCCCTTTCAGTTCATGTATGGTCCCTTTCAGTTCATTAACTGTACCTTTCAGTTCATGAATCGTTCCTTTCAATTCATGATTCGTTCCTTTCAATTCATGAACCGTTCCTATCAGTTCACGAACCGTCATTTCAAGGGCTTTCATTCTGACTCCTTGAAGCCTAAGTAAATGTTCAGTATCTTCACGTGTAGAATATCGATCGGATCCATGTGCAGGATTAAAAACCATAACGGAAAACAACACAGTTTATGTAAGCGGTGTCCATTTTGAATAAAGCATGCAATGTAAACCAGTTCTTGGATAAATGTAGATAAGAAGTTTATTGATAATGATTAATGTAAACCAAATACCTCTCACACACTTTTAAATACAAAATACCAGTAAATCGGTCACTTATTACCTCCAGATTGGCCTTGGAAATAGACACATGAGTAATTGCTGTGTAGAAGTCATTTTGTTGCAGAAAATATGCAATCATGAAAGGTGCAATGTAAATATATGAAAATAGATCACAGATATTTCATAATCCGACGAAATAAAACAATATTCCTTGATCATACAAATAAATAAAATAAATAAAATAACAAAGCATCGAACTACAAATAAATATAAAGGAAGGAAGGGTTGGAGTCTCTTTAACCGTTCGTGACTTTTTATGTGTGTTCAGTGAGTTGAAAGATTAGATTAAACATATTTCATTGCTAAATATTATAACAATTGGATCGGACACAAATTATAACAATTTACAAGGGTCCTCTCCACATAATAAATAATTACAATAGTACATGCGTCAGCAATAGCAATATCCAACATTATAAATAAATTCTTATGAAAAATGAAAAAACACAAACACAAAAAATGAAATAAAAACAGAAGCACAAAGGTTGAAATGAAAGACGATTACTTGTTTTTCAAAATGGCCACCAAGAATGGAAAATCCAGAGAAACAGGCAACATTATGTACAAGACACAGAACATGGACAACAAGATAAAGAAATATGTAACACAGAAAACTAAAAAGATGAACGATACGGACCACGAAATAACTGGAAGCGCACACGGGTGCTCGCGAAGGGTAAGAAGTTCATGTCCGTTATAAGAAATTAGTTGTATTACTCATATAGTCAAATCCAGTACCCCACTTGTCTGTGATAGAGGAATGAATAAAATCTACACAAAAGGGAACAGATTTATTGCCATTTGAGTAATGGATATTTTGTAGCGGTCAACAAATTCCTGGCAACAGAAAAATATTTATAGCAATGACTGACTTCAATATTGATGCAACACACCTTGTTTCAGTACCTTCGTGTTAGCAATTAAACTCTGCTGTGAAATGTAAAGCCCATATGCTGGTGCAGCTGGAATATTGCAACTAATGAATGGGAAATTGACAACTGGAAAAACCAGGTCGTCACGTTTGTTGTAGAGTTTGGTTTTTAATCTTCCTCTGTTGTCGATTTAAAGGTAAAAGTAAGACAATGATTTTATAAGATGGTTTATTATAGCTTTAGGTGCGACTATAGACATTCCACCACATGACATACATCTGTTTGTAATATCTTATCAAAACGTGTTTTGACTGGAACACAATCAATGCCATCTTTTACACCATACCGTTGGACCTGTACTGATTTTGTCGTGCCATTCCTATCAATGGGGTCAATTCTTACTGAATTATGTGAACCCATGGCCGGGCTTTCGTCAAAGTAATTGAATGGTAGCAAAAAGAAACTTTTACTCATTCCAGGGGTATGTACAACAGGCAGGTCTTCTTTTAGTGTTATATGGTGCATTCCCATGGTGACCCATGCAACAATATCCTACAGAAAAAAATACTTTGTTACAGAATGCAATGTCTGTGCATATATATCAATAGTTCGATTTTTTGTTCTTTTTATTACGCGGTATTAGCTTCAAAGATAAATATAAATTAAATCTAGTCATATACTAGGAATATATATATGATAGACTCAGATCGACGTCCAGTCTCTAATCGACGTCCACTCCTCAAATCGGCGTCCACTGACGTCATTTACTTTTATGTTCATTTGTAACTGGTAAGTTTATTCAATAGTTTTAATCTTGTATAAACATCATATAAGACGTATCTCTTAAACGTCACTGATATAAATTTTTCATTAAACAAATGTGGAAAATACACAGAGAAAAACATTAAAACTATGTAATCCGGTTCATGTATATTATCTTAATTAACATAAAAAACGAATTTTACATTAAATAAATGATAAAGGCGACCACATGCTAATAACATTTGAGTTAGTGAGTGATTGTTAATTAACGCCAACTCAGCAGTTTTCAGCTATACCATTACGAGAACAAGTTCATTTTCAATGAAATCATGATGAGGTCGGCTTTGTACTAGACCAACACGATTAGGTGGATTTGTGTATAGTGCTAGCTCACTGCAACAACAGTTCACGGATGGACATGTCGCCTCACTCGGACACAGTATCCTGAATGAGACCCCCCAACAGTCTGTGCTCTTTCTTCTTAGTGCTGCGTACTTAGCGGAGAAGCCACAAAATACCAATTGCATACTCTAGTTTGACCATATCGGGGCTCGAACCCACGATCTACCGCACTAATACCGTTCATATAAACTATTCATGCCATTTTATTTATTTTTGAAATCCTTTTTACATACAATCTCTTATTATACATGCATATTAAATTCGCAAAAGAGAAAATTGTTTTTGATACAAAAGATAATAAATGTCAACACTTACACGACGGGAGCCACCAGTGGAGCAGGAACTGCCTACTCTTCGGGAAAACATGAGTTCACTCTCGGTTTTTATTCGGGATAGTGTTGTTCGATCTTTTGTTTTATGTGTAATGTTTGTAGATCGTTGTTTGTCTTTGTGTCCCTTTTCTTATAGTCATTGTGTTGTCTTTCCTTCAATTTGCAGACTCTGATTATTAGTACCCATTTGGTATCTTCAACTCTACTCACCAAAATTAGAGCAGCTGCCTTCATATACGTGTCCAATTATTTGTGAATTCATCCTTAATTTATAACATGTCATTATTAAAACCAAGGTTCTTCTCCCTGAGACATAGGTGACTTTGAGTACACCTAATGAAGGTTATTCCAGTAACACGTCATACGCACTAAGCTTGATATCTACAAATGGACGCTATATATATATATAGCTAAACGTCAGAAAATACCGAAGGGGCAATAACAAATGAACATTCCAGAGAAACTGGCAACATGGGGTTCAGAATGTATGCTACCTTTCCCTAAAATAGAACAAAATGTAATATTCAAGAGAATGGGCGAAGATTTAACAGTAACACGTATATTTTGATGTTTCTCGTGGCTTACCTCGTCTAAGATATTCTCATCATCATCAATGAAGTCTTGAAATGTAACCACAGGATCATCAGGTCCAGCATGTGCATATATAGAACTACTCCTTGGTTCGTCATCTTTCTGTTTTGTGATTGCAACTTGATACTGAGACCAACTCATTGCTGGTTCGTTCCCTTTCAGTGGAGGGCGAATGTTTTTAGACATACCTTCGTTCAAAATTCTATAACCAGGTGTATTACCGTATTTGTCTTTATATTTATTATTAGAAAAGACTAACAACTTGGGCTCGTCAAAATTAAATGTATATGCTGCTTCCTTTTCGGTTGACTTCAGTCTTTCCACAAACTTTGTTTGATGTATATTTTCATTTACATTTTTGTGCCATATATTGGGAATGACATCATTTTCAATATCAATAGTTGAGAATCTATTTTTAGTTCCTTTTACATCAAGATCAACTTTAAAGTGATATAAATGTTGATGAATTGGACCCATCAGGTTTTTACTTATTTCGAAGCCATATTGATTTTTGTGGCCATGAAACGTTCCAATTATTACCCCGGAAGCCGTGATCTTGACCTCAATTCCACCATTGTGGTAAAATATAAAATCTGTAATGTAATCATAATTTCCAATGGTTGAAATAGTTCGTCCAATCAAAACAACGCTTGCTAAACCTTCATAAAACCTATGGAAGTTTTTACTGCGTCCATGGTGACGACGTAAAGGAATTCCAGTGTTGAATTCAAAAATGCAATATGCGCGAGGGTTGTAACTTGGTTTTTCCTGTTTTCCGAGTTGAAAATATGCACTTAGATATGTTGCCCCATGAGGACAATCTACATCAGGCACTAAGTATTTGGAACGTACCCCAATTAGCAGCCCACCATCAAAATAATTAGCCGTGTAGTCAACAGGTTTGTATCCTGAATAAAACACTGTTAATTCTTGAAGACTTATTTCGTATGCTATTCTCTCACCTTTGAATCGTATATCAAAAAGCCTTGGTCCAGATATCGGTGACATTCCCACATGGAATTCCCAAAACATGTATATCACCTTCCTTCCTTGTATATTATAGCGTTTACCATCAGGAGACACCTGAGATGGATTACGGAGAGGTACACTGAAGGGGGATTTTCCTCTCTTTTTCATTGTTAAAGGTGACGATTTAGAAGGTACAGGAAATGATATCTTTTTTATTAGATGCTTATTTTGCTTGTAATATCCAAGAACATATCTAATAGATTTAAATACTTTTCCATTAAACCATATATTAATTATGTTATATTTTCCTGAAGTTAACTCTACTAAGATGGCAAAATCTAATGGCCGTAACATCCAATATTCTGTAAAGTGATACAGGTTGAACCACTGTAAGATTTTCCGTTCACCGGATATAGCTGACGTCATCCCACTCATTTCCGCAAGCCTCAGACATCTATTTCCACACTGAATTAGTCGACCTCCATACAATTCCTGAAGCATTCCACCGGCACGTTTATCCAATAGTTTTGTTAGATTTTGAGCGATGTCATCAATAGGTGTAAATGGTCTCTTTAAAAACGAAATTGATTGTGGTCGATAGGGGACTGGTCGATGGTATGAGGGATTAGGTAAGGGTCCGACAATGATTTCACGAACATCCGGTTGCTTAACCCCCCGTCTAATAAGTATTACATGAGCCTCGCGTGGTGGTTTTCTGCCGCCTTTGTCTATGTAATCTAAGACGGATTTTTTGGGTGGCAAGTGAATTTCGGCTAAATATATGTTATTTGTATGTATTGAAGCCTTGTCGGGGGTGGTCAGATTTAGTTCTATGTTTGCAAACAGATATTGAAGCAATCCTTTCATTTCTCTCCTCGTTAAATCATCGAACACTGAAGGATGGATTTGTTCTCTTGTGTCAATTTTACCATATGGGTTGTTGTTATTTTGTTGACAAATACGTTTACTATCAGCAATCCAGGAATTATCTATAAAACACCCAAGAAAATACAAAAGACACAATTTGAATGAACATAAGACAATTTTACTGCAATATATCAGACGAAAATTTCTGAATAATAGATTGCTAGGTGTCATCAAATTTGGGGTTTTGTCTTGCTTTAGTTTACTATGAAGAAAGCAATAAATCATGACAGTTATTTATTTTTTATCAAATTTTACTTACAATTGATTCTTTTATCAAAATTAATTATCATTTGTTCATTTTATCAAAATTAATTTACACTTATTCATTTTATCAAAATTAACTTGCAGTTGTTTATTCAATCAAAATTAACTTGCAGTTGTTTATTCAATCAAAATTAACTTACAGTTAGTTCTTTTATCAAAATCAATTATCAGTTATTTATTTTGTACAAATAAACACAGAACGAGTAATGATTTATCATAGCTTGTAGTGTTTGTACTTACTCTGTGATTGTGTTTGTGAAGAAAACAGGTTCCTTGATTTTTTTCTGTCTGCCTGAAAAAAAAACCCGATTGAAACCTATTGTTGAATATTTCAACCTAAATAGCAAGGTTAAGCGTATAATGTTTAATGCCACTTCCATTAATGTTTCAGTTATATCGTGGTGGTCAGTTTTATTGGTAGAGGAAACCGCAATACACGGAAAAAAACACCGTCCTGTCGCAAGCCACTGACAAATGTTATCACGTAATGTTGTATCGAGTAAATCTCAATATGAGCAGGATTCGACCAACCTTAGTGGTGATAGGCATTGATTGCACATGTGGTTGTACCATAAGATCACGACAACAACGGCATCCCTATATCCAAATATTTATTATCAAGCCAGAGAAATTAATACACAACCAATACCTCTCTAGTGTAATAAAAATGAAAATAAATCAATACACATCGAAAACAAATATTTTGTCTCTATTTTATGGACTGGATTTGACATTTTTTGTGTTAAATACCATTTTCAATATTATTACAGTTCTAGCATCTCTGCAAATAAGGGTAATAACAAAATTACCGAACACAGAGCAATCTTCCAAAGGGAAATTCAAAACTCATAAATCAATAAACAGACAAAATCAGTCAACAACCGGGAAACAAGTCTCATTAGTAATGGAAAGTATGTATTGGAAGAAAACCACAACATTACTTATGTAACTAACAATCTGAATCACACAAGGTTGGATGGAGCACACCCCGCTACTTGTATGAGACGAAGTAAAGACTCGTATAATGAATCTAATATGAAGTTGTTACAACTTGATTATTACAACATTTTGACTCAAATATAAGTTACGCCAATGTTTTGATTCGGGGTGACTCTAATATGAAGCTATCACAATTTGATTATTACAACATTTTGTCTCAAATATAAGTTACGCCAATGTTTTGGATCAGAATTATATCATTTCATTTTCAGCTTTTATGCACTCTGTTTATTAAATTGTCTATATCCTGATCTTATTTCCAACTAGACAGTTACCATAAACACGGAATGAGTTCAGTGATATCATTTCACCTCGCTGATTTTGTAGAATATATCTGTTAATGTTTTTGTTTTTGTGTCGGTCGTTTCTTGTCGTTTGTGTTTCTTGCATTGCATGCATCGATTCATTAGTGTCAATAATGTTAATTCATTTGATTCTTCTCAGTGCTTCTCCAATGAAAAATATTTTAAAATAAATCTTTATGAGTCACTGTATCCAAATATCGAAATAATAATATTTAGAGTTACTTGGCCAAAGAATATATCGAAAATTATAGCCTATGATGAACCCCATCGGTTATGTAATGGTTTGCGTGGTCGCATTGAGTGCGGTAGATCGTCTGTTGGAACGGCGATCAGATCAAACCAAAGGCTATAAAATTGGTATTTGTTGCTTCTCCACTAAGCACAAAGTATTACGGAGAAGGTGCTAAGACTGGCTGGATCGATTTTTATTTATGAAGGATGACGGACATATTGGGCAATGAATGTCTACAATTTTTTTCTGCTCATGTCAAAAAGCAAATAGCTATAGCCTAGCTAAAAGTACATAGTTTGATCAACTGTTACGGTTAATAGTGCTAGAAGATATTATAATGGCTGATAAAGGTAATTCAGCATCGAGTGCGGTAGATCGTGTGTTCGAGCCCCGATCATATCAAACCAAAGACTATAACAATAATATGGGTTGCTTCTCCACTAAGCACGCAGCATTCAGGGGGAAAGAGCACAGACTGGTTGGCTCGGAATCAGGATAATGTGTCTCTGAGTGGGGCGACATATTTATCCGTGGACTGTTGTTTAGGCGAGCTACAGCTATAAAAACCCAACTCAGGGTGTTGGTCTAGTATAAAGCGCACCTCATCATCATATTATTAAAAGTTTACTTGTTCACGTCATGATATAGCTGAAAATTTGCTGAGTTGGCGTTAAACAACAATCACTCACTAAAATATATTATCTTTATTTTAATGAGTTCTGTACAGTTAATTGTTGATAATGCTATGGATCAACTTACATAACTATTCTTTCCATAGCGTTGCTTTGCATCAGTTTTCAAAGTAATCCAGCAAACGATGACAATCACAATTCCAAACTTGCAAATAATGTCTTTTATCCTGCAGTATGAATGGCATTATATCATGCAGTCACACCATGATTATGACAGAATGGCACGTCAATCATTTTGTAATTTCCACGTATGTACATCCCCCATATTATTTATTAATTGGTTGCTATTTAACTGTTACAAACAATACATTACATATTTAATTTATTCGGCACGACGACATGTTTCTGGAATAAATATAATCAAGTATTTTCATGCAGGAATAAATGTTGCACTCAGAGGAGCCTATGGAAGGAAATTAAGATTACCACTAAATACCGCTCTTAAACGTGCGACTCGTCGGTTCTTTTCTCCGAGCACTCTGGGTTCTCCACCCAAAAAAAGCAGCCGTCACAATATAGCTCAAATATTGTTGAAAGTGGCGTTTAGCACCACAACCTTGCATTCTTAAACACATTACTCATTTAAGAACTGAATGTAATATTTGGTAGTTTTAGTGGCCTGTTAAAGAGTTGACTGAAGTACATTTTGTATTTTTAAAAAAAACTTGTTCAACGCTTTTTTAAAACCCTGTAAAACTAAAGTTACATTTTCACATTATTGAAAACAATTAAAATTATTATAATTTGTTTCAACATCCACATTTCCAACTGTGTTATTGTGCGTAGTATTTAATTATTGTGACGTTCAAAAATAGTTTCCAGAAGTTGGCGTAGTTGAATGGTTGTGTGCTTCATTGTGCTTTCAATTATGAAGTCAGTGTCGACATTTTGACCAATCATAAGAGGCTTGCTGAATGAAATGAAGGTATGATGTAATTATGAGCTGTTGCAAGTTGTCTTTTAAGGACAATACGTGCTACACTCTTAAACCACGAGGCAGTCAGTTGTCCTCCACAAACAGAGGACGTCCCCTTCGGCGAAGATTTACTTCACATTATTAATGAAGATTATGTGATATAATTTTCAAGATTGTTCCATATATTTCATTAAAAATATTTCCCTTTTTTAATTAATGTGCTTTATTAAAAATAATGTATCCCCCTGGTTTCATTAATATTGTAGCATCTTCTTGTGTCATTGAGTTCCCTCTTTTCATTAAGGTTTGTGCATATGGCCTTCCCTTCCGTTCACTACTCGATATCACTTCATGCTATAAAGTTTGTCAGTGACTTAAAGAAGGTTGGTTGGTCCGTTTACCTCCACCAGTAAACCAACCTGCGATATAATTGAATTATTATTAAAAAAAAATCGTTACACATCGATTAAGCTTAAGTTTTCAGTGGAATGTTTCATAGATCGTTGTTTGTCCTCTTGGTCATTGTATTGTCTGTCCTGAAATTTACGGCATCTGGTTACCCCTTTAGAATATTTAAAAAGAGTTTGAAGATACCAAAGGGGTAATCAGAATCCGTATATCGAAGACGAACAGACAACACAATGACCAAAAGAAAAAGTACACAAGGACGAACAGCGATCTACAAAACATACATATAAAACTAAAGATCGAGTAACACGAACCCCACTAAAACCGGAGGTGAACTCGTGTGCTCCGGAAGGGTAATCTTTTCTTAATCGTAATTGTCGTAAAAAAAACTTACCCCATGTTAATTGTTTTTTTATAATATCAGTGAATGGATATAAAACACTCCATTGTATAATTTAATACCTTCTTTTGTTAGTGACAATAAAACAAATGTCATGTTATATAATATAAAGTAATTATCATTCATTTTCAGGTATGTTATTGTATGTGATTTATGTTTATCATCTACGTATGGTAGGTCTGTGGTTTTTCCCTGTAATCCGGCTTCAATCCTGATGTAAATTGTCTTTTTAAAGGTGTTCTAATATTGTTGCAATGTAATAATTAAAGTACTTACAGATCACCTGGGTTCATCCCCGATTTTTAGTGGGGTTCGTGTTATTCGATCTTAAATTTAGTTTTATGTGTATGTTTTGTAGATCGTTGTTTGTCCTTCTTCGATATACGGATTCAGATTAGCCTTTTGGTATCTTCAAACTCTTCTTTTTCCGTAAGAGGGGAGATTTGGGCCCAAAAAAGTAGCTTAACCCCGCCACTTTTATTGAAATGCCTGCACTAAGCCAGGAAAGTGAGCGGTCATGTATCGTTTGTGCCCCTTTCTACGATTTAGATATTTGATTGTGGAATTTTTTGCTTTTTATTTGATTGTATCAATCTTTACTATGGTAGGTTTGTGGTTTTTCCCTGTAATCCGGTTTCAGTTTTAATGTACATTGTCTATTATGTATATTTAAGACTGTTTTAATATTGGTATAATGTAATAATTAAAGCACTTGCATGACACCATTATTTCAACAAGAGGGGGGAGGTTTGCGTTCATATGACTAGTTTAACCCCGTCACTTTTTATTGAAGTGTCTGTACAGAGCCAGAAAAGTAAGCGGTCATGTATTTGGGTGTTAATTGTATTGTTTTGTCTCTTTATACAATTTAGATATTTGATTGTGTTATTTATTAAATCAATATTTGCTACACGCGGGGCCCTGACTATTAATATTAATATGGTTGCTGAGCAAGACTGGGTTGCACAAACGTCAATTAAAGAGCCTGGGCCATTTTACCGCTGTTTCATTTCACTTGTCAAAATCGATTTCTTGTGTTATTTTTAAATCATCGGATGCTATTTAAAGAGATACAAACGTCATGAATTTTACCTGTGAACAGGTATTTCCCCAGCTGTAAGGCCACAACTATTGTCTTCGTTAAATAATTTTTCATATATTGTCTATTAACGACAGCACTTTTTACGCTATTTCTGAACAAGATTGGCATGTTTAGCTATCGTCATTAAGAAAAGAGAAACATAAGGCTCACATGGAAATATAATATATCAAATAAGATCAGACATAAAACAATATTTATTCTTCATATGAAAGTTTGCAATTATTCAAAATTCATGTGCTTACCAAATATATATATTTCGTGAACATTTGGCAATATCTAACGAATAACCCATGGTTCTGAATGAGAGACATGTGAAAATTTGTAGACTGTGCTCTTCAACAAAAAATCGCATGAAACGCAGCTTAAGTCCATGTGGGGTTTTTTTACAGATAATACTGTCATTTGTCCTGAATCAAAACGAATTATTTGTTAGGTTAAGTTTTGTTATGGAACCGCAACCAAAGGAATTTGCGTCACGACACGCTATAGATATTAGACCGACACAGGTCAAGATACAATATATGCATCGGCCGACAACTGAAGTCATATATTATTAGTATGGACAACACCGGACACCAACTGGTACAAGCAGACCTTGTTTAATAAATATAGACATTCTGGTCTTTTCAGGTATAGCTACAAACGGACCTTCAGTTGTTCTGCATACGGCACTTTACCAACAGTAACGATTGGAAGTGTAATACATGTAGAAGTTGCACCTGAGGGTGGTGATTTATGCCGATTATTTTTCGCCTTTTCTTTGATTTTTCCATTACCATAAAAACAAAATTGTCTACATTGATTACAAATAATTCCACTTTCAAGAACATAATTTCCTTGACTTTGAAAATATTATATTTGTTTCTCAGTTATTTTCGTGGTTTGGCCTTTTTTAT